>JAFFZH010012431.1:36428-72674 GCA_018420115.1 Euura saliciscinereae
AAAGCCAGCGACCCTAAGAACCTGCGAACACCGATTTCCGAGATAACCGTCCTATTAAGGTTTCAAGGCCGTTCTCTTGGGTCGGGCTTTTTATATTTTCATCATTTGAGCTCAGTTTTGTAACCAGGGACCCTGAAAACCCCCATATAGTAAGCCTCGATGGAAGAATCGTAATTTATTTAAATTATGACGGCCATAGTTCAGCCGCCATTTTGAATTTCTAAAATCTGACTCCAAATTTGAAAACAGCGACCCCAAAAACCCCCGAAGACAAAACCCCGAGAGAATCAAATTTTTTTTTACGAATTTGCCGAGGTTTTGGCCGCAGAAACCGATTTTTTCCCACTGTGCGCGGTAGTCATGTCACTCGTTCCTGGACTACGGCCGAACCAATACCCCCCCAGAGATTCGAGTGTTCACATTCACGCAATCTTCATTCACACTCCATGCACACTCCATGCACAGTCCGTGCACAGTTGACGCACATTTCTGACTGCACATCTTGTCACGCTTTCCTTGTTTCAATTTACATTTCCAGCATACTTCACTTCAGATCTTCGTCACACTTCGGTCACATTTCCAAAACATTTCAATTCAACCTTCGGTCACATTCGGTTTCACACTTCATTTTCGCCGGGGCCACACCTTCATTTTCTTTTGTCGCTCTGTTTCATCTTTATCTTTATTTGCCTTATATGTACTGCTTTGCTGTTCCGATTATTTAATGTACATTTGTACTGTGTAGACCTTAAACACTATGTAACCGCTGTTCTTGCTCTTTTGCCCATTGGTCCTCATTAGGCCACGGCATGTAATTCAATAAATACAATACAATACAATACAATTCAAGTAGGAGGATTCGTTCTGGACACGGCAAAATAGAGCTTGATCGTGCGTACCATGTATTATGGGTCCAAATTTGATTATTATTCATTGATGTTTGGCTGAGATATGACAAGATATATCGTGAGAACTCGACCAGCTACTCAAGGACAATTCGTTGAGTTGAGGTTAAGACGACGATCCCACGATGGTCGTCGACGATGTGAAGTCTACGCCGTGCAGTGGCGCAAACAAACGTAAGCACAGTCGAAGTCATATTGATGCCTCACTCCATGTCAGCAGTTAACAATTAACTCAGCTATTAGATGTTTCTCTCCGGCTTCCCAAAACAGACTTATCAGCAAGAGTTGCGAAAAGTAGCATGTGTGGGGCATCGTGTGAAGTTGTGCCACTCGCTTGGCTCATCATTGTATTCGCACCCAGAGTCGAAATTTTCAACCTCCTTTACACCTCCTCAGAATCTCCAAGTTCATCAAATATTGGGAGTATTGAGTCTCGAGGGAGGATAAGATATATTCGCGGCACGTTTAATGTTATTGGGCCTACAAAAGTAGCAGAGACTGGACTTTTTGACCAAAAGGAGGTCCTGGAGGGTCCTGGACAGAACCTCCTTTTTATCCAGGTGAGCATATTTCGAGGCTCATGCCCACCTTACAGACCCTCCTCTAGGCCTATTGCAGACCCTACAGACCCTCCTTTGGGCCTATTACAGGGTGTCTACATCCTTGAAAAACCTGGAAGTCCTGGAAATCTCAGGGAATTTTTTTTTCTCCTGGAATATCCTGGAATTCTCAGGGAATATTGAGTTCGCGAGCGAGCATGGTGGTCTCGTGGTGTAAGTCCCCGGATAGGCAGCGGGAGGGAGACCCGGGTTCGATTCCCGGCCGTCGCAGTAAATTTTTCTGATCAAAAATTTCAATCAAACCGCATGAGGTTTGAGACTATAACTAACTAACACCTAATTTCCACTTTGTTTGTTGATTAATTTGCAAACAAACAAGTGTATGATGATATATATACTATATGTTATCGTCGAGGTGGCAAATTGTCACACGGGTAACAATATTTGAGTACACGACTTTGCCTGCAAAGTTAAAATTTGAGTGTGGTGCCGATGAGATCCTTGCCTTCGAATATTGAGTTCACTCAGGGAATTTTTTCTGAAAGTGATCATTTGGAAAAAAAAATATTCTGCAAATTCAAAACCCAGATTAAATTGTAAAAAAAAAATCTAGTATATTTTGCGAAATAATAATAAAAATCGTATCTCGACACACCTGGAAAAATAGAAAAAAAAAACAGCCTGGAATATCCTGGAATTCTCAGGGAATTTCAGATCCTGACTTGAGTAGACACCCTGGTGTCCTCCCTTGGGCCTATCGTATGCCCTCCTTTACGTCCGTCACAAAAATCATCTTCGTCGATATGGGGCACAACGTACTCCGAAGAGCGAATTTAATCGAACAATATTGATCGAAAATTCGAACTAAAAATACTCAACATTACTGGACAAAAATTGATTTTTTTTATTTTATCCTGATTGAAATTGAAATACGTGAAAAAATCACCATTACGGAGGTACCTCCACGACAGTCTCAATAACAATGTAGTCCAAGTTCATGTCATGTCAGTGCGCATAAGTTCGAATAATTTCATCCTAAAAACTTATCAGTTACTTCAAAACGCGTAATATTAGCAATGAAGTGATTGAAATCATGAATAATATTTGTGAATGACTAAAAATTAGGACTATTCTTCAATCTGCCAGACAACAGTTTTGGTTAGGACTGTCCGCGCTCTGGCATTTGGATAGGTTAACGTAGAAGTAATCAGATGCGCATGCGTGAGGCAAGACCGACTGTGGGATGGAAGGAGACAGCAAACAGTCGGTCTCGCTTCAAATCGACGATATTTCGGACTTTCAGCGTCTATATTTTCGAAAATAAACGGTAAATAATTCTGAAATTTTCAGACAATATCCGGTTAGTAGCCCTTCGTACCTGCGTAGTTTTTCGTGTAACTCTTAACACTTGTCTAAGCGCCAGAAAATAAAACGTATCATTTACGTGCGTTGGGTATGGGGTTTACGTGTTAAGATTGGTGATTTTGATTGCAATTATCTCAAGTTTGGAACGGTCAATCCGATGGAAATTGCACAGACATTTAGATAGCATCTGAATCAACACGTGGGCAAAATTTCAGAGATTTCTTAACACATTGAATCCATGGAGGTACTACCTTAACATACGTAGGTTCCTGCTTCACGGTTGCTAGATATTTGGGACTCAAATGAGGTTTAGGAGGGTTAGTGGCGGCTCGAGTTTTTCTGCATCGATTGATATATAATTCATCCAGTCTGGAATTCATTTTGGGTCAAAGGCTAGATTGACTAAACTATACGCAACAACACTGGAATTCGCCATTTCAGGGACGTATTTCAGGCGTCAGAAATAGAGTTTTCTTACGCATGCCACAATAATTTTTTTGTAACACATGCACGATTTCTGCGTTTCTTTGACCTATTAAGCGGGCCTAAAGTGACCTTTTTTTGCCCGCTTTTTGAACAGTGTATATACGACTGTATGTGTGTATATTAGGGTGTCCTGTTTTTTATTTTTATTTTTTTATTCCACCGGCCACCAGTCATAACTTTGGTAGTTGGTCTGAAACGAACCCACACCAAAGATGAGCATTGTAGCTCAAGTCTAAGAGGTGCCTCAATAATTTTTTTCATTTTAAAGCGCCATATCGATAATCGGCTGTACGCTCTAATCATATTTTTTGGAATGGATTAAATGTGTAGTTTGGGCTCCATGCTGACCAACTTTCTGCATAAAACGTACTTATTGGGCCTTTGGCTTATTCAGACCGGGTTTATCCTAAAAAGCTCGTAAATTTTTTTTATTTTTTTTTCAACACAAAAATTTAGGCAAACATTTATCGTCATGAAAACAAAATTTCGCCAAAGTTTCAATCTCCTAGCCCCATTATTCGGCCTTTTTTTGTCAATTATGGCGTTTTCACGTTTTTAATTTTTTTCTTGGTATTTATAAAAATATATCGGACCGACAAAAATCACAACTAAAGAAGACATCGAAACACATACAAACATATTTTATTTCATGCTTTTTGCAAAAAATTGAGCTGGTTGGAAAACCAAGACATTCTATCTTTCTTGTAACTGTGATTTAATAGAGTCGTACCTACGTACTACTTGTGTCCAATGTTGTTCTGACACTTCGAAAATACTCCAACCTGTGTCCAATCGCAAGAAATCGTCGCAAATAATTTCCAAAAAGTGCCACAAATTATTTTCCTAGACGGCTTAATTAGCGATTCCATAATAAATTGGATTTAAAAGGCACTTATGTTTTTATTCATGGCTAACACACAAAAATTCATCAAATTCAATGTTCATCCATTCCCTCAGATCGTGATATATATATTTTTGAATTTTATTAAAATAAAAAATGAAAATGTTGATTGAGGCACCTCTTAGACTTGAGCTACGAAGCTCATCTTTGGTGTGGGCTCGTTTCAGACCAACTACTAAAGTTATGACTGGTGGCCGGTGGAATAAAAAAATAAAAATAAAAAACAGGACACCCTAGTGTATATTATAGTACATATATATGTATATATGTATATACCTATGTACATACATATATATAAATCTACAGATCTTGCATGTAACGCAAGCAGCTGATGCATTGAAAATGTCCTTCGTTATCTTAGTTTTCGTGCATTTTTTCATCTGAATCTCTGAATTTACATGCTGCGCTATTATTATTGCCATCTATGATTACACTACGAATCATCATTTGCACCGTGAAATCTACATTACCGAAATGTCCCTCGTTCTATTGTTTTTGTTCATTTATTTATTTATAAACTTTTTTCACGCAGCGGTTAATTAACATCCCGTGTAGAAATTTGACCATGGCGCTGGTCGGGTTCTAAATAGTTTGCTAGATTACAAATGTGGCCCCGATCTGGCTGAACTGTGGCAGCCCTTTAGGGTTCTGGCCACATGTCCCACTTTTAGATACAGTGCCCGATCGGGAACCAATTAGGCTAGCAACCATCGTACCCTACTTGCGCCACAACTTCTGCCAGGACTGTGCCTGAACTGCCCATATTCTACAAATCTGGATGTTTTGGATGTATACACAATTAAAATATTCGGTTTTCAGAAACTGAGGGTTGGCTATTTATTGCTCAACAATATCAGTATTGTTAAGACATATTAATATAGAAAATTGACAAGTCTCAAACTTTTTTTGTTGTACCAATGTTGAATTATGAATAATATAGTACCTCCAAATTTCATTTCTGCTGCTAACACAACACGGTCGTAGTGCAATCAATTTCTCCTGCTAGCCACGCTAGCGCCATAATCGGGCATGGCTAGGAACAATGAGTTGGCGGTGATGAGCCATTCCATATTCGAACCATAATGGAGTTACATACTCGGTATCTTGGGCAGTCGCACCACGGCGCCACTTCAGAGCCTGGATAGTGGTGCAAGTTTGGCAGCCATAACCAATACGATACAAAGCCATATCAATTGTGATTGTCTTAAATCGAATTTGCAGTACCTCAAAATTCTAATTCGAACCCAAAATTATCGTTTGAGTATATTTTCCATTGATAACAGTGCATACATGAATCATAATCAAGTATTTTGCAGAATTGTGGCATGCCACGGATGTGCCCGAATTATTCAGTCCTGGTCTTAAGGCAGGCCACGGTAGCGCCTGTTCAGGACCCGGACAGTGGTGCAAGTTTAGCAAGCCACAAATCAGCCTCATATGGCCCATTTCAGTCTTACAATTAGGGAATGCCACGACAAATTTCTACACGGGATGCTGCGCTATTACTATTGCCATCTATGATTACACTAAGAATCATTATGTGCACAGTGAAATCTATACCACCTAAATGTCCCTCGTTCTATTGTTTTTGTTCTTTTATTATTTATTTCTTCAACTTTTCATTACGCACTTCCGTTGCATTGCTTCCGTTGCATCGCTTCCGTTGCATCATTTCAAGATTTGATCCCACAGACCTCACTACTGACCCGAAAACAGAAGCATTTTCAATGCTAATATATGTATATACATATATGTACATAGGTATATACATATATGTACGTATCTATGTACATACATACATGTACATATGTACATACATATATAAATGAAACTATCGAGTATATTGATGACGCACCCTATTTGGGCACCTAGGCACGGTATATTTTTTGCAAATTGAAATTTTTTTTCTGTTGTGCGCGGCCTCGTGCGCTTCGCGCACTCCCCGGGGTTACTAGAAACTTTCCACCTAGCCAAAACTATGCAGTTACAAGTCTGCAACTGTACACTTGGCTACCACAAAATTTGACATTTCGTAAATTTGAGGTTCGTGTCAATGACCCCGAGTCACCAAAATGACCGATTGATTCAATTTCACATTGATGACAGTCATCGTAATGACCAGGTGTCATCAAAGTGTGCAATTCATACTCTAATAACATGGCGGTCCGTCACCGAAATGGCCGATCTATCTAGATATAAGTACATATATGTATATACATGTATATAATCCTTTATTCGTATGATATTTACTATTTCGTGTTAGAAATGCAATCTAATTGTAACATAACTATGTGTTGCCGTGTCAAAAAAGGTCACCTTCGTCCCGCTTATAGGCACAAAAAACGCAGAAATCAATACATGCGTTACAAGAAATATGGTGTGCACCAAGGGCTCAGTGGGCTTTTTTACCTCGTGTGATTGCACTACTCGTCTTCGGCTCGCAAACGCACTCGTCTTCGGCTCGCTCCTGCACTCGCCTTCGGCTCGTGCGAGCTCATCTTCGACTCGTGCTAGCTCACCTTCGACTTGTACTGCAAATTCCACACTCGGTCTAAAAAAGCCCACTTTACGCCCTAGGTACACAATATACTATTTTTTTTCATACGAGATCTCCCTTAGGCGGACTAAACGAAGCGAAGTAGTGACGAGAAATGTCGACGAGTCTTACCAATATTGTAGGATCATTTGATGTCAAATCGTACACCTTTCGGACCTTATACCTTCAAATTTCGACCAAAATTTCAGGAAACGGTGTGTTCCACTAGAAAACAACTTATGTAGAACGATTTGGAAAAAAAACTGTTTTCGAACAATTCCACCAATCGTGGTTTTTGGCTAACATCTCCAGACTGGATCGAGTAGAAGGTTCGTCTGGGGCTCATTTTGAAGCTTGTGATTCAGGATACTATACAAAACTATCATTTTCACCACACCTGCACGGGAAGTACGACTTTCGGCCCGCTGCGTGAACGGGAAGTCGTGCTTTCCGATGCAGAGGGTGGTGAAAAATAATATACTACCCACGGGAGTGAAAAAGGCCATCCCAAACTGCGTTCTTGCCACCCTCGCCTTCGGCTCGGGTGTCAATCTCGCATGCAGTTTGGAATAGCCTACTTTCCCTCCCTAGGTGTGTAATATACTATTTCACAATACCAATACGAACCATTGTTCGCTCTTTTAAACATATAATAATTGTTTCTGAATAATAGGGGAAGGTGGGGCGCAATGGCCAGGTGGGGCTATACGGCCAACTAAAAAAAAATGACTTACTCGCATTTTCGCATCAAGGGGGACCGTACGAAACGGTATGCAATGTGACTTCGCTGACAGTCATAAAAAATTTTCAGGGTGGGGCTAAACGGCCACCTAAAAAAAAGTGACGCAACGGCATTTTCACGTCGAGGTGAGTGAGATAACACTATATGCAACGTGGTTTCACTGAAAACGATGCAAATCCTGCAGAAGAGTGAGGCAAAATCGCCCGCTGTCGAAATAGAAAAATTGCTTACTGGCATTTCCGTTTATAATTGACGAATAACTAATTTTGTAAATTCTCTGTCGTCCACTGGAGTTAACGTGGATTAATCGGATTACTGAAACTGAAATAAATTATGAAAACTAACTGGGTAAATAAACAACAACAAAAATTTCTAACATATGAAAAATCAATCAAAACTTCCGAATAATAACATAAACTATAGTGTGGATGAAAGAGAAAGAGAATTTAGTTCGATTGAAAAAAATCATTTGATTTGAATGGATGAGATTATTAAGAAATGAAATAAAATTCTAAAGATAGAAATTGAATGAAAAAATTCTTAGCCAAATTACTGTAAATTTATTCAACTAAAAAATGTAGTCTGCCAGTCAAATGTTGAACCAGTTCTCTCTCGGGGGTGTAAGACACAATAAAATCCAATGTTGTTCGTTCGAACAGGAATATTATATTATACAAAACGAAAGTTGATATCCATAGCGTACACTCTCTTATCTATTCTTCAAGTGGTGAAAATATGCCGTCCAAATATCAAAAGGGGGTGGGCAATTTTGCCCCACCCTTTCGGTTTGGCATCGTTTTCAGTAAAACCACGTTGCATATAGTGTTATCTCACTCACCTAGACGTGAATATGCCGTTGCGTCACTTTTTTTAGGTGGCCGTTTAGCCCCACCCTGAAAATTTTTGATGACTGTCAGCGAAGTCACATTGCATACCGTTTCGTACGGTCCCCCTTGATGCGAAAAGGCGAGTAAGTAATTTTTTTTGGGTTGGCCGTTTAGCCCCACCTGGCCATTCCGCCCCACCTTCCCCCACGTCCCAATCGAGTTACCTGCTTATTTTACATGACGTATAGTACAAACAATTGTGTAGCTGTAAAAAAAGTTTGAAGAGGGTATTCTCCTGGTGAGGGCTAAATAGTATATTACACACCTAGGAAGGAAAAGTAGGCTATTCCGAACTGCATGTGAGATTGACACCCGAGCCGAAGGCGAGGGTGGCAAGAACGCAGTTTGGGATGACCTTTTTCACTCCCGTGGGTAGTATACTATTTTTCGTCCCCCCCCCCCCCCCCCCCCCCTTGAAAACGCGTCTTTTCATACATTCGAAGCGGGGGGAATCTGAGTTATTGTGACCGCTTGGCGAGCGGGCGCACATTTCCATTACAGCCAGCTTCGAGCGGGCGGAAAGTATGAAAAGGCGTGGTTTCAAGGGGTGGGGACGAAAAGTATCGTGTGCACCACGGGCGGAAGGCGAGTTTCACTCGGGCGGCTACCTTCGCAACGCTCGGGCGGCTACCTTCGCACTCGTAAAATCGCCTTCTTTCCGCCCTTGATACACAATATACTATTTCACCACCCCCTGCATCGGAAAGCACGACTTCCCGTTCGCGCAGCGGGCCGAAAGTCGTACTTTCCGTGCAGGTGTGGTGAAAAGAAAATTGTGAGCGTATCATCCGAGACAGTAGAGAACTAGAAGACGTCTTCAAGAGTTAAAACAATTATATCTAGGTGTCAAAAAGTAGGACATTTTTCGTCTACGTGACGACTTTTAGAAAACTTTCAGTTCTGTGCTGTGTTGTTGGTATTTACACTTGAGGGGGTATCCAAGTTTCGAGGACCATAAAACCTTGACGAATTTCAAACCGCTCCGGCGTGGGGGTTGTTCGGGAGAAAAAATATTAAAGAATTTACTTCCGAAGATTTTAATGCCAGCTTCAATTTGAAAAAAAGGAACATCCTAACTCGAAACTTGTAGCTGTTACGGCCACAAAAGTAAGAGCCTGCGTAAAAGCGGCGTTTACACTCGCATCCAGAATTCCAGCCGAATGGTCCATCCGAAAATCAAAAATTTGTGCTCATTTTGGAGGACAAGGTACCCGTTAAGCTTCTGTGGAGCCGAATTTTCATTCTTCTTTCCGTTGCTGTTATATGAATAAAAAAAGGTCGTTGAAAAATTCCGTGAAACGTTATCAGCCAGTGAAAAAATCATAACTCCACTAAAATTCAATTTATCAAAAATTGGTCCCGTGAGAGCTCGACGGGTACCTCGACTTTCAAAATGAGCACAAGTTGATATTTCGATAAACCGTTTGGCTGGAATCCTGGATGCAAGTTTCAACGCCGCTTTTACGCAGACTCTTACTCTAGTGGCTATAACAGCCACATTTTTTCAGTTAGGATATTCCTTTTTTTTCAAATCAAAGCTGGCATTTTAATCTTCAAAAGTATATTTTTTATATTTGTTCCACCGCAACAATCCTCACGTCGTTGTGTTTTGTGATTCGTGAATGTTTTATGGCGCTCGAGACTTCGATACTCTCTTACTAATTTTTTTCAGCTCTCAACGAAATAACACCCTGTCCAAACTCTTTTTATAGCGTGGCAATAGTGTGCACTACGTCATATAAAATGACCAGGTGAATCGATTGGGGGTTATTTTTCAGCAACAACTATTCAATGTTTAAAATACGGAACAATTGTTCGTGATGCTAGCTGCGTCAAAATCATAGTATAGCTTAGTAGCCTAGTTGAACAGCTCTGAAATAAGCCCTAGACGAACGTCCTAGCTCAATTCAGTCCCGAGATATCAGCCAAAAACCACGTTCCATGAATTTATTTTAAAAAAATTGGTTTTCTTTCCAAATTGTCCTGCATGAGTGGTTTTTAGTCGAACACAATGTTCCTTGAAAGGACCCCGCACTAATCTTATGGGAAAGTGGTCCCGGTCAAATTGGCTGAATTTTTTATATGTTTTAGTTCTTGAGTTTCTGATCAAAAGTGTCAATGGGCCGATATCCAAAAAATGGACAGTTTCCACGCTATTAATAAAAACAGTCGATTATCTGATAAACTGAAATATTGTACGTTTTTCATGAAAATTGGTATACCTGGGTAACATCCGTCGCTGAATTCGAATATGAAATTCAAAACTCGACATCTCGAAAGATGGAACCAACAACGTTTACATCCCGCGCATTGCTGCTCGATTTACGTGAAAGTTGGTTTTTGGTTTTTTTTTATGTACCAATCTTGAATATATAGCGACTGAAATGCGAAATTCGGAGTGGTACACGCAACATAGGGAACACCCTGATTGTCAGTATTCCCATAATCATACTGTCGATTATTAATTGACATGGGTTCACATCCCTTCGACTTCATCCGCCCAGAATAAAAGAAACCATTATGGTGATTCTCCCGGAATACTCATTTTGTTCTGTAATTAAGTTTATTGTATACCGTGAGTAAACGAGGACAGGAAACAGTCCGCGCCTGTGTTGGAATCGGACTGTTCCCTTTCCTCGTTTACTCACGGTATACACTCCAAGAAAATATGGTATTGAACACTATTTCAACACCGCTGTCGAATTCGATAATGATCCACCCAGGTCAATCTACTGGATTATGAGACCCAGGAATACCAATGGCCACGCGAATCAGAAGAAATTCATAGCGTGTTCCGTATGGTGCGTTTACCACTCCGAATTTCGCATTTTAGTCGCTATATCCAAGATTGGTACATAAAAAAGTCCCCAAATACCAACTTTCACATAAATCGAGCAACGTTATTGGTTCCATCGTTCGGGATTTCGAATTTTGAATTTCATATTCGGATTCAGGGCCTCAAAGATCGGGAAATACCAATTTTCACGAAAATTGAAAAAAAATATGTGAGAGCGTCCCCTGTATTAGGTTTATTCCTCAGAATTCGTAATTTTTTACTTCATATTCGGAGTCAGCGACGAATGATACCCAGGTATACCAATTTTCATGAACATCGTACAATATTTCAGTTTGTCAGATAATCGGCTGTTTTCATTAATAGCGTCGAAACCGTCCATTTTTTGGAACTGGGCCCATTGACACTTTTGATCAGAAACTCAAGAACTAAAACATATTAAAAATTCAGTGAATTTGACCGGGACCACTTTCCCATAAGATTAGTGCGGGGACCTTTTGGTCGAAAGGAGGATCGAGGAGGATCGAGGAGGTCAAGATCGAATTTTCCGTTTTTGTCTTCTGGAGATTCGACGTGGAATTACCCTATGGGAGAGATATTTAGTTTTCTTGACTGCTGTGGAATAAATCATGCTGTTACGGCCAGAGTATGGCCGGTCATCCTCAGATTTGTAGATTGACCAAATTTTCACCATGCAATGCTATTTCAAATGTACAAACCGAGTTCTATGAATTTCAAAATCTTTGCCCTCGTACGGCTAAATTGATACTTGAATATCAATTTCATACAGCTAATGTGGGATTTGATATACATGGGATTTGATATGAGAAATCTCTGAGGTAATAACACATTTTCTTACTGATGATTACAATATTTGCGAATCAATTACACTCCTCGGGGTATTCATTTTCAAGATACTTCCAATATTATACCGTTTGGAATTTTGGGAGAGATAGCTGGTTTTCTAACTGGACTCTTGGATAGCTGCCCTTTCAACCGGACTGAGATAGCCGCTTTCTCAACTGGACTCTGAGATAGCCGCTTTTTCCACCGGACTCTGAAATAGCCAGTTATTCCGTACAGGTATCGAGGTTACCTCATTAGGCCCTGATAAGGAATGTCATGCAGTGTTCCAGAATCGCCTGATCAGGTTGCAGTGGGGCGTCATAGTCAGACCCTCATGGAGCCAACCTCTCAGGCCCTGATTAAATTTGTTGACTAGGCCCTGGTCAAGCTTCATTATCAAGCCCTGATTATATTTAGTCCGCTCTAGTGATAGGGCCGGCTATGGGCGTTTAGGAGCGTATTTTTCTTGGAACTCGGGTACCCCCACCACTGACGCGCGTTCGAGCTGTCGAAATTCACTTCACGCTCCAGTATTAGGGCCGCCACAGCCGAGTGAGATTAATTCGTGTTTTTTCGTGCTTATTTACATCAGGCCAGGTCAGGCTTTTTTGATAAATTTTGTTCAACCTAAATTTGGTGATTTCGAAAAAACTCTTCACACACATCATAATTTATTTTTCATTCTCATTTCGAATTTATCGGACTATCACAATTTGTCTCACAAAATGTGTTAACAATACACATTGATATAGTAAAGTCACTGGATGTACAATCTGTGACGATAAATTGAATTTGAAGCCGCGAATTATACGCTATTTCCGTGAGCCAGCGTGCGGCCTTATTGGCAGAGACGAATATGAAACCCGAGTCGAACCCGAGGTGAGCTCGTAGTGAAGGTAGCGTTCGAGAAATAATGAGGTGAAGCGGCCCTATTGACAGAGGCCCTATTACCGGAGTGGACGGTTTTTCGATCTCTGTTCGCATCATAAAGTCTTGGAATAATGAAAACAAAATGAGAAATTCCAGTTTTAGGTGATCTGAGATACTCGTACTTAGCCGCACACCAAGGCTATAGAACGCAGTTTCACTTTAGACCGAATCCAACTCAAATCGGGCAGGCAAGGCTAAAATGGAAATCGTGATATCTCGGAATTTTTTCAAATTGAAATATGTTGTTGTTAGACGAAAAAAAAGTGACCCGTATTTTTTTGTCTTTGAAAAAAAAATCTTGCTACGAAGTTACGGCTATTTGAACATTTAATCGTGCGCTACTAAAGTTCTTGAAAAGGGAACACTTTTTTTCTTAATAACGCTATATCTTTGGAACGGATCATCACAAATACTTCATCTTGGTTTCATTTTGTAGGGTTTTTTGCACTCTTTTGGAGATCGAAGAAAAATTTGAAGATTTTTGGAAATTGACGGGATGACGTTCATTTTTCGAAAATTAGGGAAACCCGATTTTCTCGAAAAGTGATTTTTTTATTTTCTCAAAAATTTTACACAGTATGTGGGGTAATATGACGGATATATCCTATGAGAAAAATGAGAGAAGAAAAATTTCGTGCAACACTGAAATTCGTCAATTCGTGTGCTGGTGTCTACTTTGTGAGCGTCATTGAGATGTGTACAGATTTTTCGATCCAAATAATGTTACTTAAACTCGATACATACGTACCCGAGGGAGTACATGGCCAAAAACCGTATGATGTATAACATCGTAGACCTAATATTGATCTGCTAATAAACACTACCACGAAAAAAATACAAAATTTACAATCGATTCAATGTCTTTGAGTTCTACAAGTTGATAAATGACCTACAAATGAATATATATTAATTATAAATCAATGATTCTTACATTTTTATCCTATCCTTAGACGTGAAGTTTGAGCTGTTGGTGGTAAAATTATGTCCATTGTAAAATCGAGAATATTTGAGAATTGGTCGTGAGAGTCCAACACTATAATACTGGATCGGGTGTCAGAATAATCGAAATGAAAGACTAGATTTTTTAGATTTTTTTTAGATTTTTTTATAACGTTGCAAGATTGTTGAAAATGTTTGAAGTGCTATAAAAAATTGAAAAAAAAGGCCCCATCATGGGCCAGGTGGCAAAATGATTGGAATGAACAACTAGATTTTTGAGAATTTTTTGAGATTTATAAAAGGAACCTTTTTTCAGATGGGTTTGAATATTAATAAAAAATTAACGGATTGCGGAAAAAATCTGAAAAAATTTGGGAGGGCCATTTTGAGATAGGAAAATCGTATAAAAAATTATGAAGCGATTCAAAAATGGTGAGGGAAAATCATTGGTCGAGTTGACATGGAATGCCCCATATGTACTGTTCCGAAGTAGAGTTCATATGGTAAGTATGCAGGCATCAGGAGTTTAATTTTGTAAGCGGGTGTGAAAATAGTATATTGTGTTACAAGTGCGGAAAGAGGCTGATATCCGTCGAGTGTGCAGCGAGCCGAGGTGAGTGCTGCTATCACACGAGTTAGATATCGGCCATCCGCACGTGCCACACACGATATTTTTTGCAATTCCTGCGATGGAAAGTTTGATTTTCGAAGCATGTATAGCGTGCGTAAAGTGCCACTTCTCCGAGCAGTGCAGAAAAGTGGCACTTTACGCACGCTATACACGCTTCGAAAATCACACTTTCCAGGCAGGTGTTGCAAAAAAAAGTTTTCGTCCAAAAAATTATGCACAGGTACATTGATTTTTGAATATCGAGAACCATGTAAATTATTTGAAAATCAACATAACATATGAAAAGTCAATCTCGTCAAGATCAACAAAACAGCCATTCACGATTTCGACCAGTTCTTGTAATAGGTCTTGGAGAGATAATTTAAAAAACGCAGTTCTACTCTTCCCCAAAGACAGTTCCTCTGGTTGTTTGCAGAACTGTTATAAAGTTCTACCATTATTGTTTCCCTGACGATGTTTCCGTATTTGTTTATAAGCTCACTATAACGATATATAACAAAGGATTCGGTGCTAAACATACGTACATAAATGATGTACAGAGAAGTTTGGTGATTCAGGCGATTAGCTAGCTGATGTACAGTAAGACTCTGGTGTATGATTCTCATGAGGAGGAAAGGGGACGTGGTGTATGAGGCTCATTAATAATACAAACGAGACAGGCAAGCTCTTTGGTATAGGAGTCGTTGGGGTATGAACGCGCGTGGATATTTGCAGTAGTCGTTTCGGAGCTCGAGGGGTGAAACTCTAAACCCAAAACGATAATCTTGGCGTGCTTGTAAATTAGTTGTAGGCCTTAATGGATCTCGCATAAGGGCATGTAACATAAGCTCATAGTATGGGCCGCTTAAAGGTATACATAAGGACATAAATATATTAGTATCAAGTAACAAAAGGGAAAAGTTGCAGCATAGCGGCAAAGTTTCCTAATAATCCAACGATGGTATAGAATAGTCATTTGCGCCTCAATTCGGTGACTGTTCATGGGCGATGTTATGTTTTTAGCTCGACAGAAAGTTGAGCCAATGAAGAGTGCTAAATAGTATATTACACACCTAGGGAGGGAAAGTAGGCTATTCCAAACTGCATGTGAGATTGACACCCGAGCCGAAGGCGAGGGTGGCAAGAACGCAGTTTGGGATGGCCTTTTTCACTCCCGTGGGTAGTATACTATTTT
The DNA here is from genome assembly GCA_018420115.1 of Euura saliciscinereae. NCBI lineage: Eukaryota > Metazoa > Arthropoda > Insecta > Hymenoptera > Tenthredinidae > Euura > Euura saliciscinereae. Next base: position 52,125 of record JAFFZH010012431.1, read on the forward strand.
TCACCACCCCCTGCATCGGAAAGCACGACTTCTCGTTCGCGCAGCGGGCCGAAAGTCGTACTTTCCGTGCAGGTGAGGTGAAAAATATAATCCTTGCTGAACACTTACACTATATGCACGCGCCCCATACTCTTAGCCGTTGATGTGCCTGACCAGCCGAAGGCGAGAGATCCGCACGATCTGCGTTTATGGCAACTGCCGTAAACAGTACACAATAGTAGGGGAGAGTGGGGCACAATGGGTCAGTTTTCACTTTTCGATTTTTCTAATTTTTTTGGAAAGATATTTGAAATTGTGACCAGGTGGAATTCATGACTCAACTCATTGGCAGCAATGTCCAAAAACTAAAATTTCGATATCTTGCATAGCAAAAATAATAAAAATGCATTTCCAAAGAAGAACTTTTGACCCATTGTGCCCCACCCGTGGGGTACAATGGGTCACCCCATGGGGCACTACGGGTCAACCTGGTAATCAGCTGAAAATGATGGAATTTTCGACAGAATAAATTTTTTTATTCAAATTAGTAAGCAACTAATGCCTCTTCCAGTCCAGTTACTCAATCAGTCAGAATCATTGAATCAGTAGTAAAAAAACAGCATCATCGTACAGAAATGAGTATGAGATTGTGACGTTTCTTTTACAAAAACATAATTTAGGAGTTAAAGTTGCGATGCGCGATAACCAACTGTTTACTGGGGATCATTTTGAACGTTAATTAGTGAAAAACCTGGTCGGACGATGAAAATGTTATATTTCCATGGATCTTAAATAAATTGACCCATTGTACCCCACGCTCAAATTTTTTCAACAAACTGATTTTACCTAACTAATAAACGCATATTTAACTCTGGGCGATACGTGATTTTCTAGCCTAGGTATGTAAGTATTCATTGATATGATGACAATTGGCCATATCGAATCCGTAAAAATGTGAAAATGAAACTTAGCAGGATTTTTTTGCCAACTTTGAGGGCGTCAAAACAAACTTTCAGTCACTGAAACGCACCGTGGTGAAATAAAACTAGTAACGACACGTTAGGACAAGTGACTGTAGGTCACGAACCCGCCACCCAGGTGCCAGCTCTTTACAATGCTCGAGTGCGGAGATGGCAGCATTGACCCATAGTGCCCCATGACCCATAGTGCCCCACTCTCCCCAACATCAATAAGAGCCCACTCAATAAGAACACTTCCCCTATTTCTCGCTCGAGCACTTCCCCCACTCCGACTCGAACTCCGAACTCGACTTTTTTGCGTTCGAACCTCTGAATAAGAACGCCCAGCCTAAAAGAAAAGATAAAGCGAGACAGAGGGAGTCAGTCAGCGTGGAGCGCGCGCCTGGTGGGGGTATTCGAATTCTCGGGAAATCTCTGCCCCTTGGGGGCTTTAGCGTTCTTATTGAGAGGTCGCACTGTAGTACATTGTGTATCAAGGCCGGCGCAAAGACCTATTTTCCGAGTGTGAAATTTGCAGCACAAGCCGGAGGCGAGTGTGCTGTAATCACACTCGCTAAAATAGCCTTGCGCCCGCGAAGCACACGATTTTTTTTTTTTAACACCACACACGGGACTTTCCGCCTGTGTAACCTGGTGTATAACGCTAAAAAACCTGTGTAAAGTGTGAGTTTTAAGGACCCAAAACAAGCGTCAATAAATATGGCATCATAAACGGAAAACTGCCAATTAATTTCATAACCTTTTGAGCAATTTTTTTTCTATTGTTTCACTACAGTGTGTTATAAGGAATGAGTCAATAATAAGGAGGCGACAGTTTAAGGGAATACGTGTGTTTATTAGACGTCTGCTTCTAAGGCAGGCACTATGACGACTGACTGTAACGAGTACAATACATAACAGTGACATGACTTATACATACACTATACTAAGTCTATACAGGTTATCACACAGTTATCAAACTATTCCTTGTATTCTTTTTCTCCAAATCGACGCCGTTGGATAAACCGCATTTCACCCCGAACACCCCTCCTTCAATATCCGGACCAATCCTTGTGATTTGCGAAATCTCCCACTGTGAATACTCAGCCAATCAACACTAATTATCAAACTTCTAACCTCACTTGGAAATCCCTCTTCACTTCCACTATCTTCCACATTCAAAATCTTTAACAAAACTAGAATCAGTTGTACTCCACTCGATCTCTAATAAATTCCTTAGAGTGAAAATCGTGCCAGTGGGACCAGAGTGACTTTTCACTGTGCGAAAAAGTGAATATTCACTTCCCGGACTTCCCCCATAAGAATGACTATTGACTCTTCAAGAGTAAAAAGTTCACTTTTAAAGAGTGAAAGTTAGAGTGGAATGTTCACTTTTTTTAAGAGTTAGACAGTTAGCTCTTGGTGGAGGAGTGTTGACTTTTCGCTCCTATCGAGTGAAATTTTCAGTCGTTACTGGAGTGACTATTTGCTCCAAATGTTGGAGAGAAAGGGTCCCCCTAATTTTGGGGTGTAATTCTCAGAGAGAGAAAAGAACTCGATTTTTTTCCTCCGCACAAGCCACCCATCCAAGTACTGACCGCAGCCAATGTTGTTTAATCTAGCTGATCCAATTAGGTTTAGTCTAAACCTCGCTCCAAATCTTCTTCTTCATCAACTTTGACATTTTCTGGGAATATAAACTTCACGATATTGATATGGAACTCCGACCGAATGTTTGATCTCGAAATTAAATTTGTTTCGCTTACAAAATCGTTGATTTTAGTCATTTCGCGTAGAAATTCGTAATTTTTTATTAATATCTACGACTCAAAAACGTTATATTGTTCAATTCATATTATTTTCATCGAAAGGTCTCCATAAATGTTTGTACGAAACTCTTCGCAATCCTATGCAATTTCACGCAATTCTACGTGAAGAATTCGTCTTTGAATAGGCTCCAACTTGGAGTGATTTTTCATAGAAAATTGGAGATTTGCATTTGTTTTCATAGAAATTCGTGATATTCGATAAATTGAAAAAAAAGATATCAGTGATTCATCATGTTCTTAAGAGCATGCTGGACTCAGTCTTTTCCGTATTTGAAAAAAAATGAAGCCTCATATGAACGGGGGGGGTGTTTAATGGGTTCCTTAGGCGATTTGCATTAAATTGGTAGCTGCATGAACGTGTATCTCACCAAAATCGAGTAAAATAAGGCTGTTTTGCGTCGCGAAGCGTGGGACCGTCACCTGTTTTCACTGATATCACCGACTACGCATCACAAGGGTGGAAACGAATTAGTGAGCGCCCTCATAAGGATAATTCCACTCACATATATCGCGAAACTTGTTCATTTCACTCAACGATGAAGACGAAAAATTGTTTCCAAAAAAAGACTGTAATTGTTAGTATAAAGCAGTGGCCGCGGCCATGTTGGATCGTTTCGCCAACCTTCGTCTCGCGGTCCTGCGTTTCACGAACCGCCGTTTCTTGTTCAGCGCTATGACAGCTGAGCGCGAATTCAAACGGAAATAATTCGGAAAAATAATAGTTATAACAATGCATTATTATTATTATTATTATTATTATTATTATCATTATCATCAGGATTACAATAATAATTTCCGAAATAATAATAATAACAATTATTAAAATGATAATAATTATTATTATAATTGAAAAAAAAATGGACGCGAACGTGGTGAAATTTGTGAATGAAAATGAAAACGTATGCGCCATTTTTTTGTCCACCAACACTGAAATCCTGTGAAACGCACAGAATAATAAAAGTTCCGGATCTTTTGAGAAATTTTCAAGTTTCATCATAAAAAAATTAGACAAGGCAGAGGTATAGAGTCGTATACGCCCTTTATTCTTATTTTTTTATCTTGAAAATGTTCTCAAAATCGGAATTTCAATTTTTCTATGCGTGGCACAGGACAAGAGTATTTGTGAAAAAAATGGCGTATACGACTTCATACCGTTGCCCTGTCAATTTTTTTTTTTTTTTTTTTTGAATTTTGAAAATTTTAAAGAAAGAACTGAAATTAGACTTTTTTATGCGTTTCACAGGATTTGAGAGATTTTGTAGAAAAAGAAAAAAAAATGGCGCATACGTTTTCATTTTCATTTACCAATTTCACCACTTTCGAGTAATTTTTTTTCAATGATAATGATAAATTTTCAATAATTCAATGAAATAATAATTATTTATAATAATAATAATCATTATCATAATAATAATTGTGATTATTATATTATTATTATGGAAAAAAATGAAATTCCGATTTTCACAACATTTTGAAGATAAAAAACATAAAAATGAAGGGCGTATACGACTTTACACCTCTGCCTTGTCTAATTTTTTTATAATGATACTTGAAAATTTCTCGAAAAATCCGGAATTTTTATTATCCTGTGTGTTTCACAGGATTTCAGTGTTGGTAGAAAAAAAAATGGCGCATACGTTTTCATTTTCATTCACAAATTTCACCACGTTCGAGTAAATTTTTTTCAATGATAATAATAATTATTATCATTTTAATAATTGTTATTATTATTATTTTGGAAATTATTATTGTAATTCTAATGATAATAATAATAAAAATAATGATAATAATAATGTATTGTTATAACTATTATTATTCCGAATTATTTCCGTTTGAATTCCCGCTCAGCTGTCATAGCGCTGAACAAGGAATGGCGGTTCGTGAAACGCAGGACCGCGAGACGAAGGTTGGCGAAACGATCCAACATGGCCGCGGCCACTGCTTTATACTGACAATTACAGTCTTTTTTTGGAAACAATTTTTCGTCTTCATCGTTGAGTGAAATGAACAAGTTTTGCGATATATGTGAGTGGAATTATATTCCTGAGGGCGCTCAATAGTTCGTTTCCACCCTTGTGATGCGTAGTCCGTGATATCAGTGAAAACAAGTGACGGTCCCACGCTTCGCGACACAAAAAACCCTTATTTTACTCGATTCTGGTGAGATACACGTTCATGCCAGCTACCAATTTAATACAAATCGTCTAAGGAACCCATTATAATTTATAAACACCCCTTCTCCCCCCGTTCATATTAGGCTCATTATTTTTCAAATACAGTAAAACCTCAGTCCCTGTCCGCTCTCGGCACTGAACGCGTCAGTCCCGGTCCACGGAACAGCTGACTGTGGAGGGGAGCGCTCGGCCAATCACGATACAGATACAGTTAGACGGGGTGTGACAGCTGTGAGCAGCACCAATCCGGCACCGAACGGCGGACAGGGACTGAAACTAGGGACCGGACAGGGCTGAAGTTGGACAGGGACCGAGGGGACAGGGACTGAGGTTTTACTGTACGGAAAAGACTGAGTCCAGCATGCTCTTAATGAAAATTCGTTGCCTAGTGAGCCAGCCAGCGCGGGAGAATTCGGCTTCCCGCGCGAAAGTGAAGGGAATAACGGTTGGGACAGATTCTCAGGGCTTCGACGGAGTAGGGACAGGCGCTAGGGATTGGCCGCTCTAGGCGGAAGAATCGCGATTGTGCTTTGGCTCATACAAGTTTTCTCGCTAGTCTTACGTACGATTTTATTGATTTCGGGCTGAAATTCAGACTTGCGAAAATAGTAATTCAAATTTAATGCATTATCCATTACTTGAAGAACGGTCAATGGACTATCACAACATTGGTAATTCAAAAAACGGGACAATGGAATCGAATTACATTATTCATTACTAAAGTAATAGGTAATGGAATAGAATAGAATTATCGATACTCAAAAAATGGGTAATGGATTCGAATTGCATTATCCATTACTTAAGTAATGGTTAATGGATTCGACTGCATTATTCATCACCACGGGAATGGATTAGGAATTCTAGTTACAGTAATGCATCGCAATCACATTTTTTCATCATTCGCCGTGAAATAATAATTTATCAGACATTATACCCAGTTGAATGCAGTAAATCCGTCCATAGTAACAGAATGCACTGATCCTCAATAATGATAATAATAACTTTGTATACTCAACCTCGATATAAATTGAGGAGATTGCAAAAAAAAAAGTATCGGTGAACATCTTCCAAGAGATTTTTGGAATAATTTCAATTATGTTCATCTAAATAGTTGGCATCGATAAAGAATCGATTTCTTCAACAGTGCTTTTTTTATTTGACCTTGTACTCATCGTTCATCCTCTAAAACCGTGTGAAATGAAAAGGGTTGTACACAAAAATGACGAAAAAGAATAATGAGAATGATTTATTCCGGTAGAATCACATTGTAGGATGTGCCGTAGTAATTACCGTTCTGCGTTAGAATGTTAATAATGATTCATCAATTATTGGAACATTCCAGTATTATTCATTCATCAAGATAATGAAAACTGGCGGCACGTTGTATTATTGATCAACAAGATAATCTATAATCTGAAAAAAATGCATGATTCATTAAATATGTATTAATCTAGCAGTAGAACCCCATTGTTAACTATCGTAATAGTGCGCAATGGGGTAGTATTGCGTTAATCATAAAAAATATAATGGATTATGCAGCGAATTCGCAATCATAATTACCAAAGTAATACCCAATGGGAAGAATTTGCGTTAATAATCACGGAAGTAATGCGTAATGGGAAGAATTTGCATTAATAATCACGAAAGTAATGTGTAATGGAAAAAAAATACATTACTTATTAAAAATGTAATGGATAATGCACATACTTTCCATTAATAATTACTAAAGTAATGTTTGATGGGCAAAAATTTCATTACTTAATCAAGAGGTGATGAGTAATGAAATGAATAATGCATTAATAAAATGATGCATTTTTTGGAAAGTTGAAAACGAAGTTCCAAAATCGGCCTAGGTCACAACATAGATCCTTCTTTTGTCTTCACAATGCTTCAAAGAGAATCGCGATATCTTCAATGAGGTTTGATATAAATTAAATATAGTGAGATCCTGTACGCGTTAGCTTCCTCGCGAGTCCTTAAGAGTGGAAATTTGACTCCGAGAAATTTAGAGAGCGATCTCTACGGTTTTATAAAGTGCACCTTGGTCTCTAAACTCAAGATAAAACGTATTATTAGTAGACTCGTGAAGTATTCCAGAAGATTTCTCATTTGTACTCTCGTCAATACCCTGTCCTAAACATAACTCTTTACGTAACTTTGAACTGAACCACAAGTGTGACCCATGTGAATAATATTGTGAATGATTCAATCGAACCATCATCAAGTACCGCTATCATGCGTCAATTAGAATTGTAGGAGTTCACGTTGCTCAAGACGTAATTTCGATAATCGTGACTTGACCGCGTGAACGTTGTATTAGCCGCTTCATTCGGAAAAAGTAAAAACAAGAAAAAATGATGAGATTCGATGCTGAGAAAATCTAGAGAGGCAGGGAGTCAGGAACCCATACATAAAAAACAAGATGTCTTCTTGGGGTCGCTGATCTGGAGGACGCATGGCAAGATAAACCATTCTTTCCCTGGCATGCGATTGTAGTAGAATTGTCTTATCTGAGAGTCTAATGTTGTGCAACAGATACAAAGGAACGCTGGTCGATTTTCCCTTCCATTCTCGCACTGTTACCCATTTTTGGTTCTTGCTCCTTTTTTCATCGTTCTTTTCCTCCATTTGCTCTCTCGGCTTTGGCACCTTTCACCCATTTTTCACGTCGCGTTCCAAGGGTATTAGAATGTGAATCCGGGAGAGGCGTATGATGTAAAAGAATAGCTGTGCTATAGATATAACGATAAAGCGGAAACGGAACAAAAACGAAGAATGGAGATGGATGAATTGTATCCTGGAAATGTCATCCCTCTGCCACAAGGGAACTCGATTGATCTCCTAATTATAAAGATTGGCTCGTGACTTTTACATCAAATAGTATAAAACTTGTTACGTTTCGGGTTTTCACTGTAATATTGCCATTTTGAAATCATTCATTGTTGCTATGTATTCAGGGAGCCAGTGACCAAAACCATCTCTCATCGCATCCCGGCTAAGACCGTCTAAAATGGATAGATTAGATGACTCTACAGCCGACTAGGTGGGTAGTAACGGTCAGATCAAAGTGCATCTTCGTGGGGGGCCATTTCTGCTTTGTAAACAAACAAAAAATTGGTAGACTGTCGTAGCTTGTCTTATATCTTATATAATTTGCATCTTCGGACATTTGGCGCATAGCGTTTGACCCGAGTGTATTTTCAAAAATGTCAACAAATGCGACCTAAGTGACCCATAGCAGCTCAATTCATTTCTGTTTTAAATCATTCGCATCGATGTCCAGATCACAGAAGTACTGTTTTCAGATATTTTCAGTGTCGCCTATGAGGACAAAAATGTTCCGGAGTCGCCCGGCAACCACCGCGGCCGCTCGTTACGCTCCTGTCAAGAACGGCCATTTACTTGTTACGCAGTGAATTAAAAACCCCAAAACCTGTTTTCGTTTCATTTTGTACGATTGGGATTTTGCAGGTAACTTTTTTACTTGAAAGATTTTTAATAAACTGTTAAACAGTTTTTTCGGCCTTTCTGTGGTCTGAATGCTCTCGAATTGAGTGCCGTTCCTCAGTTAGAGGCATAACCAATAAAATTGGTTCGTATAGTCCGATATTACCATCATAATATACTACTTCACTATTTTTAGTTACTCTACACTATACCAACGCATGACAAAATTTATGAAAAAATTTCGATACAATACCTTAATTTATTAGAAAAGTCCTTCAACTTCAGTTTCACCGATTCAGGTTAAACCTTTCATTTTAACCTTATCTGATTTTCTTTAAATCACGTACATGTGCTAATCGAACTAAAGTGAAATACCTACAAGTACTGCAAATTTACTGCCGGGGCCAAAATGTTTCGTATAACTGCGAGAAACGTACAAGCGCGAATCGTATAAATGAGGTTTCACTGTATCGAAAAGTTGTCTGATTAGATAGATGCTATATAACACTTAGATTAGATTTGTTGACGTTTTTTAAAATGTGCTCAGATCGATCAGACGCTACGCGCAAAATTTCTGAAAATCGCATTTATGGGTACATGGTTATAATCTTTCGATTTCATACGGGTTTAGCCGGGGTGCTATGTAACAAAAATCTTGGTCAATGGCTTTCGTACTACTGGAGAGGGTCACATATATGAGTTTTTTTTTTGCATCCTAAGTGAAACGTTTGTAGATTAAACGCCAGTGATAATTCAGGTCCCAGAATGCCAGGGGTGTTAATAAACGATGAGGATTTTATCTGCCCGATAACAGCAGCCCATGGAGAGTTAAATATATGAACCGGAAGTTGGTGAGACTTTCTCACCGTCACTGCAGAGACGCGCCATAAAAGTAAGAAAAAGAAGTGGAGCAAAGGAAGGAAAAATGACTCTGCACGATACTGAAGAAAGTCACTTAAATACTGCCCTCGAGTAAGGATCTTAAAATTGAATGAGATGTTTATCGCCAAGGCTCCTCGGCTCCTCTGAAATATCTATACCAACTCACAAACTCCGCAAAGTCTTCGAATCGACGTTTTTTTCACACAGCTTTACTTCTACGATTTCTTTTGACTCGATAATAATCTAGTTTCCACTCAGTGGCCTTCCGATTATTATTCGTTATTGGATTCGTCAGTACGGTCTAATGAACGATGATTGAGATTCCATTCATACTGAGGACTGACAAAATATTCAGCGCAGCAACTTACGGAGAAAAGTTTGTAAGATATTTCGATACCTAATTAGCTCGATATAAGTATAAAACGATTCTACCGGACGATCAAAATATTTTTTCTGAGGCGAATTACAACTACCCGGGAAAAAATCGGTCAGATCTATGTAGATCTAGATTTTGGAATAGATCTAATGAGATCTACGTAGATCTAATTTTTACGTCAATGCGTCAATTCCGGAAATGAATTGAAAAACATTGATTTATTGCATAACTATAATGAAAAAATACTCACTATCATTATAGAATAAGAAATCGTGAATACGAGTGAGGAAAAAAATTAAAAAAAAAAAATTGTGACAATCGAACAAATCGGAATTGAACCCTCGAACTTCGGATTACCAAACCTGTACCGTACTAGATGAGCTAAGGCGCTTTCTGAAAATATGTGCGTTTCTGGCATACTTATGGCCCAATCAGTCCAGAGAGACTTGAAATATTTCCAAATACGGTACCAGAACTACTCAGATCCGAGTAGATCTACTTGGCTTCAATGAGCAACAACGTTCTGCTGCGATTATTCCATCTACTCATCTCAGATCCACCTAGATCTAAAGTAGATCTAACGTTATCTAGGTGGATATACATAGATCCAACAAGCATGAGCATTTGAACATGACAGTAGATCAATTCGAAGCTATGCAGATCTACGAAAATCCTCGGAGATCTAGGTAGATCTAGGTAGATCTACGATTTCCCAAAATTTAGATCTACTTAGATCTACATTAGATCTCCGGAGATACGAATTACTATTAATTAAAAGATACGACATTTTTCAAGATTCTCGAAAAACTTTTATTCGAATATTCTTTGTTATCTATGCAATGAATTGTCCAAAAGGAAGAAACAGATTTTTTACTTGACTGTCGACAATGCCGAGAAGAAAAAGGACTAGCTTCTCTTGAGCCGAGATCGAGACTAAAAAAAGAGTTCACAATCCGGTGTTATAGAGCCTTGCGGCCTGAAATGTTAATTGGAAAACTTTGTTGCGGCTCGAATGGGGTGTGAAAAAATAATGGCACTAGATTACGTATGCATGAATATCGCTGTGGCGCGGATCTTCTTCGATGTGATGTGTGCCCAGAGACGTGTATGTATGCGTCCTCGGCTCGATTATGAAATTTCAAGCCCAACACATACAATGGCGCGAGAATTTCCTCCGACATATATTTTTCCTAAAGAAGAGAGAAAATTCAGGAAACACCATCAATGTAGCCCATCGAATGTATAGGGAACAAGGTTGTATGTACACGTATAATACCTCAGCGAATTTCTTCTCGCTAGTACACGACATCGCAAATATTCATATGTCACGTGCGAGGTAATCCGTAATACCAGCATCATGAATACATTAAAGTATAAACGCGGACACAGATTTTTTCCATATGCCAGAATAGCAGCGCGTTTCGCGCTCTCCGATTACCGATTAGTTATTGAATAACCGTAAAGATATTTAGGTTAGGAAGGGTGACTATCTTCGGAAAATGCGGATTTGAATCATATCAAAACATCTGAACTTGACTTCAGTATTGGTTTTCTCGTGATACGGATGCCCTTCCGACACACAGAATCACGGGTGTGTTCATAAGGTGGACTCAGCAGTTCGTCAACAATTGGTAATTGGTTCTTTCTTGTCAATTTACTTCGGTCACATATCTATTACACGGGTCAGATTATAGTTCTAGTTCTTATTGGAAAAGGCTGAATCTAATCGTTGAATTGTCACCCCCTCATCTCCAACATCATCACAATAATTTTGTCATGAAAATCAGTCACCGCACTCCCGTATATAGGGAAAAGCTGATTGAGCAATAGAGAACATCGAATCATAATGAACTCCTTGCCTGTTTTCGTCGATGTAGTTTGTCAATCCCTGTCAGATTCCATGATACCTACTCCATAGCAAGGTCGCGCAAGATTCATTGTAATTCAAATAGAAAAAAGATTGCTCTAATTTTGCTACAAGATTGTGTAAGATGTTTCTAATATGTCGTCATACACGTGTGTCCAAACATATTTTCAAGTGTCCGACCGAAACACGATTTTCAGCAAAAACCGAAACCGGAACCGAATATTTGGATCATCTTCTATTTTTGGCCGGAAACGAAACCGGAACCGAAACTTATGTAGTTGTGTCGAAAATTAGTTAAATTTTTCTTGAACACGGAATACGGAACACGGAAATCTAGTGTTATTCTTACCTCTCAAGGTACTATTCGATTATTGTATAAATTATAAAAGACTTCAATTTGTTAGTCAGTCAGTTTATTTTTGTAGAGATACTATTTAGTGAAACCGTGCCTAATAAACCGAAGTTTGGCCAATTTTCGGTCGACACTGGAACTTCGGCCGAAACGGCCATTTTTGGCCAAAACTGGTCGGAAACCGAATATACTGCAATGAATTTCCTACCTTTCGGATATCTTGAAATGATTGAATGTCATCTTTTTTTTATTGGCAGTTGAACTACCTGCCGTGGAAACATCGTAATTGACCATTAGTAATTATTTTTTTCCAAAATGACTTATGCAGAAATTCTGAACCGCCATTTCCAAATTGGGTTTCGCTTAGCCGATCGATCTGTCCAAAATTGGGAGAGAGAATTGAGCTTCCTCGTCGTCCGATTAAAACACAGTAGACGAAAATTGTGCTCTTAGTTGAAACTGTGAGGCTGAGTGAAGAAAAATACACAGAATGTTTGAGCTTTTTCTTTAGAAATTTAATTAAAATATTTTCATAGTGGGTGAATATGTCTTCAACGCAACGCTCACCCGTTTCACAGTCTCCGGGATCCCGTCTTTCGGGTACGAAGGGCGTACGCCCATACGAGGAGAAATTCCCTCCATAATATTTTGCTGGTGGTGGTTAAATACGAGAGTAAGTGCAGCAACAGTGGGAAGTGAGTCATGGTTCACTTGGGAAATGAATGCTCTGTCGTGGCTGGAACAACCCCCAAATGCTCACCGCGACGCGCTGCTCTCCGCCACCCGTTGGCCCTAGGGCGAATACGCGACCACTACAGCGACGTATGAGGATGAGGACGAGGCTCAGGTCGCCACTACTACGGTGGACAAAACCTTGACAGGTATATTCCACGGGCACAGGCGGCAATATCGCGTTAGAAACACCACAAACTTAGCTAGCTAGTCAGTCTGGTTGTATGTGCTTTGGAATGTGTACCTCTGTATAGTCACATACCGGGTAGCACAAGAAAGGACAATTTCAAAACGTTAAAATATATTCATCAATATGCGAAGATTTGTATAGGGACAAACGAGAAGCACGAACTTTCGATTCGCGTTTCCGAAAATGTTTGAAAAGTACGCTGATAGGAAAGATAATAAAAAAAGAATGATTCTTTTTTCTCCATGGGTATTCCATGCGAAGCGGGACAGGTTTCGGCCGAGGGTTGGCGAATTTAACGCCCATCCAGAATTTGATTCCTTACTACGTTGCGACGAGTTTTTCGGAGTTTGTGACCCCGGTTGATTTTTGATTTTCCCTGAGACGCGATTAAAGAAATTGTCTTAGTATCTACTCGATTCACTTGAAAATTCTACTGAACATAGTTCAAGGTGTTGCCAAAGTATGGTAAAATTTCCAGTCGCCGCTTTGTCATGTTCGACGGCAACAAATAATTTAAAAAAAAAAACCTCTAGAAGCAATAACCTCAAAAGTCACTGATCATATCGCATTTCCACTTATTTGCGGTTGAGATATAAGTATAAAACGGGCAAATTCAGTGCAACATTTCTCTCGGCTACGGCTGTTCATATCTTTCCGAAAGACATATATAGCTATGTCTACGAATGATATGTTCGTAGGTTATTCACAACCCATAATGAATGAACGGATTCGAAAAAAACAAATTCTCTTCCTCTCCGATGAACTTCCACCTTGACTACACAATTGAGCCCTAAAATTATTGGCTTACCGTGGTTTACAATTGTTTTCATTGATTCCATTGAAGAATCTGTGCTTTCCCAATGAACAATTGGATTTTAGCATCAAAAATACAAGACAATGACTGTAAAGCCATCATGAAGCCACAAATTTGGGTCAACATGAAGCGGAGCTTGGTCAGATAGTCGACCAGATGTAAGAAAAAAGTATGAATACCCCAAATTCCAGTACCGTATCAATGAAAACCTTGTCCCTGGTCGAGATGTCACGTTCTTCTAGCACAATTTGAGACGTCACCTTCTTCTAGCACAATCTGAGATGTCACGTTCTTTCATACTTCCGTCGAATGTTATCGTTTCGAAGTGAGTCGGCTCTTTTGGGCCACCCTGTGCGTTTACGTCCGCGTATATTTAACTCAACCAGGGACGGGATTCTGCTGATAAGGGTAGGTAGAGACAGGGCAGCCCGTAGTCCCCCACCGTAGGACACCTACCTGTGTCCAAGTTATCCAGCCATGAATCGTCGATAGCATTTTTTTTAATTTTATAAGGGGTCATTCAAGAAATACATTCGCTTGAAAGGGGGGGGGGGGGGCTGATTTTGTGTGACAACCTGACCTCGGGGGGGGGTAAAAAGCGGGGCGAGAGGGGGGGGGGGGGGGTCTAAAATCCCGTAAAAAAGCGAACGTATTTGTTGAATGGCCCCTAAATATATCAACTTAATTTACCCGAATTCTAACCGGTGTTTTAATCCGGTTATTTATTCAGTGTATTCCTCTCTGCATCCACTCATTTTTGCGGTTTACTACTGCCACACAGTTTACACACATTGTGTTCCATTATTTTTTATTATCAGCCGCTTTTATCCGTCTGTTGTTTTATATTCCTTTGGTTAGCATGAGATTAAATTTTTTTGCCCCACCTGTTGACTCGCGGATTATTACTCTCAATCGAAGCAATTTGTGAATTGGTGTTATGGGATTGATTGTTCTGGTTGAAGCGTGAACAGGAGGGTTGCGAATATGGTACAAAAATGTACCCACAGATTACCAATTTTTAATAATTGCATCAGGAGTTACAATTATGCTTCAGAGGCGACTCGTGTCATTATATAGATGGCTAGATACTAGCATACTGATTCAACATTCAAATGATGTAGTTTGCAATCTCTCCTCCAGAGTCAGTTCAAACAATGTTCAGTGAAGGCAAATTATTTCAACTTGAAACAGCCATAGCAAGTTTATTGGAAGGATGATGCTAAGGTTTGCTGCTAGGCAAGGTATTTGCAATATTGCAATTTCATGCTTTCAAAATAGAGACACCTACAATATCGTCGAAATATTTCAATGTAATGTTTGCATGTTTGGAAATGATAAGATAAAGGTAACAACTTTTTCTGGAGGCTGAAGGAAGAAGTAAAGTGGTTGGTTTCGAAATGCTGCAAATTGCGAAAACTGCTATAGCTTGATGTTCAAGGTTTATAGGTTTAGAAGGATTTAATATTCAAGATTTGCCCTCTTTCCTGTCTTCTATTTTTTCGCGTCCTTGCCTCTCAAACTAATGGACGAAGATTAAGGCCCTCTGACATAATAATTAAAATTACAACGAAATATCCACGGAACGGGGGCACTTACGTGTTATATATATGCACGTGAATAGTCGTCTACATGTATATGTACACCCTTTCAAAGTACGATACCCATCCCCACGGTTGGGTAAAGGGCAAGTGAGCGAGGACTACTCGGGGTCGGTCCCGAGTTAAATCTCCGTCACAGTTTTTAATACCCACCCGACTTCACCCTAATATTTGCATAATTATGAAAAAAGTGTTTACAGAAGACGTAACACAGACAATCATAACCACGAGAAGAAAAAAAATGGCAATTTATAGAACAAAATTAAACCAGAAACCCTGCAGACCTCGCGAACAGAATGATGAAGAAGGAAGCTAAGGACAATACTTCACAGGATTTGAGATCGAACTATATCTCCCTGAAGTGATATGCGAAAAAGAATCGGTAGCAGAATAGATAGGGAGAAAAGGACCGCTCAAACGATGCAAGAACTTGCACGAAGAAGAAGCTCCTTATCGTTAGCGTTTGCTAGATACCGGGCAAAGAACGAAACTTTGCACTTGTCCAGGATCTTGGAAGCTGGAAAGTAGCTGTAGCTATAGTCTCCACCGGCGTCGGCAACTAGGGAATAGTTCTGGCTCGAGATCCAAGAGATACAGTATTCACTGGGGCAAGTACATTTTTCACAATGATCGTGAACGGGAACTGTCCCACTGCAATTATATACTTTTTTTGTGAATTACAAGGTTCCTGAATTTGGTGATTTCTAACAATTAACTTGCCTTGCTTCGTTTGAGTTCGATGAAAATTTGGTTGCGGCGTTTGCCCAACCGCAGAAGCACCGCTGTATAACGACGACGATGAGGAGAAACCGTCAATGACCGTGGTACAACCCTGCGATGTAGATATTTACCCTCTTGAGAAACCCATTTCAAGGATATTGCAGTTTGACGTAGCTAGCAGTGAGAGGGCTTGAGATATCTTCAGATATTGATTCCACTCACTCAGTACTAAATGCCCGACGCGACACAAGCAGCGTCTACGGGATGCTGGATTTATCGTTGAAACAACCAAACGCTCTGACTTTTTTCTGGGGGCTCAAGACTTTGTTTTGCCACGTGATGAATATCTTCTGACACGTCCTGTTTTTGAGTTGTGAAAAAACTGAGGCGTTATGGCCCATGGGCTGGGATCAAACCCAGACCCACCAGAACCGTAATCGGGCACCTTCAGATCTTCAAATGTCCAGTGTGAGTTCTGATGATATAATATTTCGATTTTCATAATTTTTTTATGGAACATGGTTTAGATTTAACAATTGATTAGGCCGTGACTCAACCCGCACGGAAATATATATATATATCAGAGATAATATATCAGGAAATGTACAAATTATATATAAGATACATAAATTATACATAAAAAATATCTTATTATGGCCGCTTTTAGTATATCAAATATTCATATAAATTCAATATATTATTTCAATATTTATTGTACATATATACATTGTTATAATTGTATATCTCACAATATATCCATTCATAGATATATAACTCGCACATATTTTGATACATATTTTTCCGTCCGGGTTATAACACCACCCAATATATATCAAATTATGTGCGAGTTATATATTTATGAATGGATGTATTGGAAGATATACAATTAATACATCGGACATATATAATTAATATTTGAATAATATATTGAATTTATATGAATATTTGATATACTAAAGGCGGCCATAATAAGATATTTTTTATGTATAATTTATATATCTTATATATAATTTGCACATTTTCTCATATATAAGTCATACATATTCTGATATATATATTTCCATGCGGGAAATTAGTTTGCTTTTCAAAAATCAATTTTCACGCAATTATCTTCGAGCAAGCGTTCAAGATTTTTATAATTAACCAGTACCTTGGGTACACAAGTTTTAATAATGTGACTCATCTTGCGAGGATCGTCGTTACTACGCGGTGCCGGCCTCCGCTAGGGTCAGAGGCCAACCCTTTCCTTCTCCGCTAATACATATCTGCAATATAGGTCCATCTTATAGGAGAAAGACCAAGAAAGACAAAAATTGTGCTTCTGCTGGCAGAACACATGTAAAATATCATTAGTCGACCTTTCAGGAGTATGATAAAATTTTCACCATTATTCTACTTCCTGTCGTCGTTCCAGAGAAGAGGAACATTTTTCAGGCTACCCTTATTAAGGAGAGAATACAATAAAAGACGGAAACGAATGTTTATCACTTGGAAAAAGAAAGTAAGCATCATAATTTTCATTAGGTTTCTATATAGTTTGAAATACGTCAAGTACAAAAGTCCGTGTTCAGATAATTAGAACAGAAATTTATCATCTGGGCAATTGCGCTGATCAGTCACTCTAGGAAAACATCTTCTCTATTAGCCCTCAAAAAACCGGTTCGAATTCTAGAAGGTAATCCGAATTCAGAAAGAAGTTATGTTCAAATTAGGAAATCGCTGTAATGTCCAGGGCCGAATCCGACGGAGCCGCACGACGTATTCCGGGGATCCTGGTCACTTTTAACTTATAATTAACAACTCGATTTATAAGACTGGTAAACAAATTGGATTGTCAGGATGTAAGGCTAAACAACCCGCACGGAAATATATATATCAGAGATAATACATCAGGAAATGTACAAATTATATATAAGATATATAAATTATACATAAAAAATATCTTATTATGGCCGCTTTTAGTATATCAAATATTCATATAAATTCAATATATTATTCAAATATTAATTATATATGTACGATGTATTAAATGTATATCTCACAATATATCCATTCATAGATATATAACTCGCACATAATTTGTGCGGTGTATAATAACCCGCACGAAAAAATATATATCAAAATATGTGCGAGTTATATATCTATGAATGGATATATTGTGAGATATGCAATCAATACTTCGTGTATATACCGTGACTATTTGTGTACGGTGAACGCTTCGGGGGTGCCAACCCGAAACTCGCTCGGCGGATGTCACTAGTGCGAGCGAGTTGTAAGTTGGTATCGCTAGCGTTCGGTGTTCAACCGTACCCTGTTCAAGCTAACCTCATTCGGTTCAAACTCGAGAATAGCGCGCGTAAAATTTGCAAGTTAAACGCATTTTGTTAGACGGAACGAAACGGAAGGACAGGAACAACGAATTCTGCGCGTGCAGGAATTATTTTGTGAATAATTACCAACAATGTAATTTTGATATTAGGCAGTCGATTCAAGAAAATGAGTGAATCATGTTAATATTTGTTATCTCGACGTGCTCGACGATACAATCAAGCCGCAGCGAAGCAGGTTTCTGGAGTCAAGTCCCCCGATAAGCCTCGCCGATACAATCAAGCTGCAGCGAAGCAAGTTTTTGAATTCAAGGCCCTCAATGAGCCTCGACGATACAATCAAGCCGCAGCGAAGCAGGGACTTCGACTCCAGAAACCTGCTTCGCTGCGGCTTGATTGTATCGTCGAGGCTCATCGAGGGCCTTGAATTCAAAAACAAGCTTCGGCTTGATTCAACGAGGCTTATCAAAGGACTTGACTCTAGAAACTTGCTCCGCTGAGGCTTGATTGTATCGTCGAGGCTCATTGAGGGCCTTGAATTTAAAAACTTGCTTCGGCTTGAGTGTATCGGCAAGGCTTATCGAATGACTTGACTCTAGAAACTTGCTCCGCTGCGGCTTGATTGTATCGTCGAGGCTCATTGAGGGCCTTGAAATAAAAAACTTGCTTCGGCTTGATTGTATCGGCGAGGCTCATTGAGGGACTTGACTCCAGAAACCTGCTTCGCTGCGGCTTGATTGTATCGTCGAGCACGTTGAGGCATCAAATATTAACACGATTCACTAATTTTCTTGAATAGAGCGCCTAGTATCAAAATTACATTGTTCGTTAATATTCGCAAAATAATTCCTGCACGTGCAGAATTCGTTGTTCTTGTCCTTCCGTTTCGTTCTGTCTAACAAAGTGCCTTAACCTTCAAATTTTACGCGCCCTATTCTCGAGTTTGAACCGCCGCGCATGAGGTTAGCTCAGGAAGTAAGAGGGAAGGAGACCGATCCCCATGCTTCAAGACCTGCGATGATGTTTACGGCTCTTAAGTAGTACAATATTCTACCACTCGTAGTGCTGGTGATGCACGCCATGTCCCACGGACCTACCGGGTCCTAGACCCGTCACGTGATCTTGGCATACGACCAATCAAAACGTAAACAAACCCCCACCATGGCACCATCTAGCCCGGCGTGCATCACCAGCACCGCGAGTGGCAGAATACCGTACTACTAAAGAGCCGTGAATATCAACGCAGATTTTAGCGAGCGACCAGCATGGGGATCGGTCTCCTTCCCTCTTACTTCCTGGGTTAGCTTGAACAGGGTATGGTTGAACAACGAACGCTAGCGATACCAACCTACAACTCGCTCGGACTAGTGACATCAGCCGAGCGAGTTTCAGGTTGGCACCCCCGAAGCGTTCATCGTACACGAATAGCCACGGTATGGGGCATTCTATGCCAAATCGATCTGCCGGTGACCCTCGACCTCTCAGATCTGGTCCGTGATTTTTTGTCTCATTTTTCCGACTCTAAATAGCAACGAGATTTTTTTTCAGATTTTTAAAAAAGAAATCGGAGCGCGTAGTGAATTTTCGAAGTTTTTTTTCAACACCTCGATAGCCGCAACCGAAAAATCTAGAAAAATTCTCACAAAGCCTGTGTCCAAAATGAAAATTTTTGACCCAAATTGCATAGTCCAAGCTCTTTCTTCGACCTGATTTTTTAGTGTTTATCTATTTTATTATTATTTTTTTTTTTATTTTTATCTTACTTTTATCCATGATTTACTGTAATTCAATAAATTCACGGTGCATTGATCTCCACACCAATTATTTTTTGGTAATTTTTTCATTGATAAGTCTCAAAATCAGGTTGAAGGAAAACTTTGGACACTATGCAATTTGGGTCAAAAATTTTCATTTTGGACGGAGGCTTTTTGAGAATTTTTCCAGATTTTTCGGTTACGGCCATCGAGATGTTGAAAAAAAACTTCGAAAATTCACCACGCGTTAAAATTCATTTTGAAAAAATCTGAAAAAAAAACTCGTTACTATTAAGAGTCGGAAGAATGACGCAAAAAATCACGGAGTAGATCTGTGAGGTCGAGGGTCACCGGCAGGTCGATTTGGCATGGAATGCCCCATATATAATAAATATTTCGATAATATATTGAATCTATATGAATATTTGATATACTAAAAGCGGCTATAATAAGATATTTTTTATGTATAATTTATATACAGTGGGTTCTCGTTATAAGAGGCCTCGTTGTAAGAGTTTTCCCCCTTGTTCCGTTTTCATAGCTTCCCCCA
>JAFFZH010012432.1:0-41289 GCA_018420115.1 Euura saliciscinereae
AATTCACCCTGTATATATATATATTAACTTTCATTCAAGACGTCGCAAAATGTAACAAATATGTAAGAAAACAATTAAGAATTACTTTTTTCTCTGAAAAAAAAATGTCAAACTTCTAGAATTTCACAAACAATAATTTAATGCCGAAAAATCTGAGTTCATCGTTTTCACATCGAACTAAAAAAAAAGAAAAGAAATTAGTTAGAAAAATGATTGTTTGACAATTATTTTGATGCTTAGATATTTTTACTTTCCATATGATAACAATGTTTTAGTTCGTTGTTCTTGATTCCAACTATTATTAAAAATGCAAAATTAATATCGTTCTAATTGGAAAATGCAAATAAAAAATTCGATGTCCATTATTCTGTCGCAGAGGATGACTGGCGTTACACAATTATATTATCGGCATGGTATAAATAATTTATACCCAGAAGTGCAGTAATACTGTCATGCCCGATTTGGCATGCTTTCCTTTAGACGTCTAAGATCCGTATTTTTCTCGTATCAAGATCTCATTGCAGAGATGGTCACGGGGTCCGGAGAAGAACCGGACATGCTTTCTTTCCCCTCCATCTTTCCTTCGTTTCTTGCTCCATGGTGATAGTAGCGAATGTCTAGACAACGTTGAAGTTTAAAAGTGTTCATTTCAATAGAGAAGTTCCATTGATATACACATATATTTGTTTTTTCATTCTCTTATCCGATAATTTGATGATTAGGATTGATGAAGAACACATTTCACCTAATTGTTTATACTCGGTTTTCACGTAGATCAATTTTTTTTAATACAGCATTTGAATTTCCCGGTCGCGTGTGACGTCACGTGTTGTTTGAGAATTGATAATTTCAAATTGCTGTTTACAATCACCTGAAGCTTCTCATGGTTTTTGAAAAATTGTATTCATCCATCACGCGCGAATTTATCATGGATATTTGTCAAGGTGTAAATCTGTGGAAACTTCTCGAAGAAATGAAAAAAAAATTGATTCACCAAACGTTAGATAATCTAAAAACTAAAAACTATTGAGAAACAATAATTGTATAATTAATCCGTGACTCTATTCAGCTACGCAATCCCTCAATTGTCAAAAATGGTAGAGCATTTCAGGTGTTCGGGTTCAGGTAAGTCACGCCACCCCCTGAAGACCTGCAATTTTTATTTTTCAGGCTGAGTCTGTCACCTGCTGTCCATCCCTCAGCCCTTCTTTGTGTCGCAGAATTACACCCGACAAGGGGCAAAAAGGTATGCGTTATACTATACCTGCTGAGACTGGTACCTGGCGAATGGTGGAATGGCCAAATGGCTTGGATTCTTTGTTTAAGTTCGAGTTCATATTTCAAAAATATTTTACTGGGCTATTGAATGACCGACTCACCGGTAGCCAGTGGTGATTTGCGTTTCAACGGACGTGAGGATACAACAAATATTTAAAACGATAAATTATACTTATTTACTCCTACGGTTGCAACAATTAATTCCAGTACCAAAGCTACATGCTTATCAAATTTTATTACGTTTCTTTTCGTTCTTTTTTTTTCGTTTTCTTTTTTTTATGCAATGAGGAAACATTGTCAATATTGAGAGATGAATTGTAAAACATATTTCGCTTACATTTTTATCATTTTTATATTCAACTACAAAATATATGAATTTAATAGTTTTGGGAAGGAGAAAAGCTTGAAATCTAGTTTTTTTTTTGTTCATAAATATCGATATAAAAAATTGGTAACAAAATCAAACGACGAATGTGAAATCAAGAAATCTGCTTTTTATCAATAGCAGAAATTTTTGACGTTGACAAAATATTTTCTAGTCAGTATTTTTCCAATATAATCGTTTCAATTCACAAATTTACGTTCGAATTTCAAAAGCCAATAAAATATATTGTGTTTGCAGAATAGTTTCTATTTTTCAAACTTGTAGTACAAACAAAATAGCCTCAATTTTGTTTCTTTTTCATCAAACTTTTGATTCTATAAAGAAAAAAAATCGTCGTTTTTTTTTTCTTCGTAGAATAATTTAAGGATTCTAATGAATTATAAAGAATCATAAAGAATTATAAGGAATTTTAAAGACTATTATAGGAACCATTTTCAACCTTTTGATAACTTTCCGATATTATATTTTTTTGAACAGTTTTGGAAAATAAAATAGAATCTTTAGAGAAAAATCATGAAAATTTAGGATTATTTCAATTCCTCCAAATTTCGGAAACCACAGAGAATGATCTTTTTTCAATTTTGCAAGCCCACATCGATCCGTTATCATCGTCAGAATTATTTTAACCAAACGACAACAAAAACAACAATAGAAAAAAAACAACGTGAAACCATGTACACACTCAACACACATGGCACCAGGTATGTACAAAAATACCTCGTAGTATGGCGCTATACCCGCTTGCTCGGGCGTTGCTGTCTCCAGAGAATACCAAAGCGAAGCAATAAGGCAAGGCAGAGCAGGCAAACCGAGGCGAGGTATAAGGCTCGCCGGAGCCGCACTATAGCGGACCTGCTACCAGTTATAAGACTCACCTTTACAACTGTATAAGAAAGCACAATGCAGGTGTTGGTATCACAAACACAACGAACCAGGAGAGCTGCAAGAGTTCTTGCGGACCGAGACGGTACAGAGAGTGCCCAGAGGGCCCGGAGTGGGGCCTCAACACCAACCAGGTAACCGGCTCGTGAGAGGGCACCGAAGAAACTCAGGTAGCGCCGTTCACCTGGACGGAACCACTGACGCTACGTTCCTTAGTCTCGAGATGGTGGCCCGCGGGTAAAGAGCTCTTTGTGACCCTGAAATAAAAATAGTTTAGATAGAAGACGGTTTTTTTTTATGTAGTGGAACCGTTGATGTTCCACGGAGACTGTGACGAGGAGAGACGCGCAGTGTGTGAAAGAGCCTGATTATTGTTTTCAATTTTCGTGCTGTGATATCGACCGCAGAAGGAGACTCGAAGACCCGCTGGTGCTGCCTAGAGGGCAGAGTGTTTATGTGCGCGAAAGGACTATACACCAGGATCTAGGCTCATAAAACGAAACGTGAGTAGAGATCCTCGGAATATACGTAGAACGAGAAGAATTTTTTAAGATAAAATCGTACAAAACGTTTTTGGTGGTACCAAACGGTAAAAATCGTCCTACTTAGCTTTTCGGCTCCAGAAACGGGAGATATGCTTCTTCGAGTTAGCCGGAAGTTCGTTACCCCCGTTTCTCGGTAGCTGATTAGTCTTCAATCCAAGCCTGACCTTCGCACGTAATCAGAGAACGCAAATTTTTTGTTTGCTACGTGCCAATCGAGTCAGAGGGACACGTGCTAAAAATAAGACCGAACGCAAAGCTCCCACTTCCTCATTGCGGTTGAAGTATCATAAGAAATTCAGCAGATCGCAAATTTAAAGTCGAGTTGAAAATAGTTTGGTAACAATGATTAAAATACGGTACCTGGAACTCGGTGTGGAGATCCTTGACTGAACAATCAGAATGAGGCTGAGTCACCTTCGTCGAAGTTAAAAAGGACCCGAATAAACGAGTTATTATAGTCGACGTCCTTGATTTCCCGAACGCATCCCATGGACAGGTAGCATACATTCTTCGTCTCGAGACTGAAGAGAGGACCCAAAAAGTCTCTAGGATAATTTCTCCTTGTTCACCTTCACGAGGATATGAAACCTCGACGCACGCAGCGGGAATTTCAAGGCTCTTCCAAATGTCAAGGATTTTGTGTGACAGTTGACAGTATTAATTCTTATTTCAATGTAAATCCTGAGGTCAGTTCATGACGGATATCATCGACCATTATCTGTATGTCCAACGGTACCAATGATGCCCAGTTATAGCAACGGACTCATCGATACAATTATTTTTGTTATTCCAAACGGTTAACCATCGGCATCACCGTTGACCGTATATATGTATATATACCTTCTAAATATTAAGTACGCTAACGGTATAAACTCGGGCAATTAGTGTACAGAGAGAGGTAGTCACATGCGAAGATGGTATTCAACGCGATTATACCAACACGTAACCAGGTTACAGTTAAACAAAGCCCACGCAATTAGCAGACGCTATGGACGAGTGTAGACAGACGAAGGGCATAATCTAAAACGTCGTTAACAATAGAATCAACTTCCTCAAGGGAAAATATACGCTTTAAAATTAAAAAAATGTCAAAACCACCAAAAGTAATTTTTTAGACTTTTGAATGGTGTTCACATGATTTTAGACAGATTTTTTTTCTTGCTATGATGCACGAAATGAAATCTACCGGTGGACCGATCCTAGGATTTCGGGTCTCAAACTGTTCACTAAAGAGGCCTTTTCAATATGAACAGAAATCTTTTTCATAACTTTATTTTTACTCGAGTTATCATGAAAAGTATCAGAAAAACTTAAATCGATCCACCGATAGATTTTATTTTGTGCCTCCGGAGAACCCTCAGCTGGAATTGGCACTGGCGATGAAATACTTGAGTTACAGCAACCTCCATTTTTCTTCCATATCAGAATGGAAAGAAGAGTAGATTCACGCGAGGAATTTCATTGTACAGTGGAAAATTGATCAAAAATGACGTTTGAAACAATCATCTATCTCAAAAAGGCACTATTTCGTTATTTTTTCATAAATATGAAAGTAAATTACTGGATTCAGTGACCAGACCTGAAAAAGCTCACGTAGAATTGTTCATAATATATCAAAGAAGATATCTGTGGAACTAGAAGTTGATTCAATAAATATTTCATCGCCAGTTCCATTTTGAAATCTGAAAAGTAGGTGAAAATTAGTTTTTGTATATAACTTTCATTCTGAGCTGTGCAATTGGCTAATTTAACACTTCAAGAATCAGATCCGGATTCGATCTTTGCAGATATTGACAGGTGAATGTATTCAGTGAAGAAATCGGCAGTGAAAAGTACATTTTGAAAATCGCATTATTTTGGGCCTCCTTCCACATCCTTTTCGACAAAATTGAAAGGACTATTTGATACTCATTAAATTCCACAATTCTCGTGGGATTCTCTCAGGATGAGAAGAATATCAGAGGATCTTGTGTGTCTGGTAACATGTGCATGAGCGTGCCGACTAACTGCGCGACAACAGTAACGACAAAAAAATAAGTAGACTTCCAGGTCGTTAGTCGACTCGATGTTCGTCAGATTTAAACCGTGTCATTACAAAATCGTTGATAACGTATCTGAAGAGAGATCAGAGCTGCTTTTTTTTAACGATTCAAGTCTTTGACTCGAGGGTATGATACCTACGACTGATTTTATGGAAGTGGTTATGCTGTTGGTCGATGGAAAAGTAGAGCGACGTTATGGAACAGGTTGCGTTTGATTTACCGCTAGCAGATCTAAAAATGAATACGGTACCGCTCAGTTAGACCGGGTCCGTTTCTTAAAACTTAGTTAAAAACTGGATTGATAAAAATCCTGCCCTCGAAATGATTTCATTCGCTGGCCATCCAAGGAGCCGGAAACAAAAGATGGAGATCAGATAATGCAAACTGTACTGATTTAATGTGGTACTTGGGTCTGAAATAAACCTAAACTGTTAGAAATTTCAAGATATCATGATAAATACCTACCACTTTGTGCACCGCATAATGCGATAGCGTCTTTTCATATATTATGTGTGTATAATACGGTATAATGATAAACCAAACGGGATGTGACTCATCCAACGTACAAACATCCCTAGGACCGTGGAAACCCCATAAAGGTACACTTGACTGGCAATTATAATATGAGACGGGATCGTTTGCTCCCATGATGGACGACGGTTGCTTCAAGGGTTACACGAAAGATCGTGGAAACTATGTTGAAAAAAATTCATCAAAGTTTCTTGTTTACCGGATTTGGACCCAATAATTGGCCTCAATTGACGCGAATTTCTCAAACTTAGAACTGATTAGATTTTGACTTTGGTCGGTTCAGTGCTTTTTTGAATTATCAGAATAACAAGATTCTAAAAAATACAGTGAAAATGACGACGCTGAGGACGAATCTGAAGTCAGATTTGCTGAATTTGAATTGGCGAATCCAATTTGCTGGGGAAAAAACTTAAAAACATTGAAAATCTCATAACAATTGATACTTGATTGACTTAGAATTCTGTCTTTTTCTTGTTCTCCTTTTAATGACTGCATTATGGTTTGTAAAAAAGTAACGTTCATAGATATTGTTAGTCAATATCACAAATAGAATAAATGAGCAGTAAATTTAAAGTCAATCGAACCATCAGTTTCTTTTTTGTTCCAGATATTACGGGTATAATTTCGTTAAAAAAAAAATCGCGGTTATAAAGTAATCATCTCGCTTTCCGCACACCAAAAATGGTCACCCAAAGCTGGAAGACGGTCAGATTGAAACGAGAATATTGTTACTCGAAGGTTTTCATATTCTCATCAAAACTAATTTTGCAAATTTTGTCAAAATTATTCGACACACTTTATTCTTATGATCTGAGACTATGAGAGAAAATCAAAGACCAGAAGATGAAGAAAAAAAAGGATAAGTTTTTTTTTCATCAATTTTAGACTGGAATAAATTAAGCAAATCGTGCGTATGACCCGCGAGTAAAGAAAGGCAATAAATAAATAAATAAATACTAATTATTGTTGTCAACGTTCTACTAATGTCTAATGACGGCGTAGAAATTCAGAATTGAGGCAATGACCGGTGGACGATTTGCTTATTGTTCCCATCGGACACTTCGCCCAATTATAAATATATGTCTGCATTCCTTCGTATTATAATCGCATTAACACAAAGAAAATTACTAAGGCGTGGCTGTAAGGGATCGAGTCGGGTAACGGAGATAATTACGAGTAACGATTTCCGACCTCATGCACGGACGCAATTCAATTTCCTTGAGCACCCCGATATTACCGGTTTCTAAATACTTTTTTTTTAGGTTAGGTAACAGGATACCAAAAGATGCTGAGGCCTCTCGATCCTGTCAAAGTGGCCAGTCAGCCGGACAATATTTGAGGCTTTCTCTCGTTGAGGCATCGTATGCACGTAACCTACTACCATACATATAATCATCATGTTGTACGGTGGGAAGGTATGCCGCCTGTGCGGGTTGCACAAAGCTGGAATTATCGCGATGCCTTCGGTTTCCAGTTGCCGTATTTGGTGCTCAAGATGGTCGACCACGTCTTCCTGCAACAAGATGAGAGACCATCTCGAGCAGCGTTTTTCAAAATTGTTAAAATCGTATTAAAAAAAAAAAAAGTAAATAGTATATTGTGCACCGAGGGAGTGAAAAGTCTGGCGACCGTGGTGCACACGATATTTTATTCCACCATGAACGGAAAGGTCGATTTCGCGGGCAGATCAGTGTTTACATTTTAGGTTATGTGACGTTCCGACCGAGCCGTACTGGTCGGTACGGCAGAGAAGACTTTGCGGGAGGAAAAATTGGTCTTTCTTACCGAATAGTCTCCCAGCGGGAAGAAAGAGTTCCCGGTCGGTAAAGCCGCACTTCGCTCCCCCAAAATAGGTAGCGAAATTGGCCTTTCCGTTCATGTATGGAATAAAAGATCTTCTAGATTCCAAATATTGACCTGAATTAATGCTGCGTAAGACACTTTGTAAGACACACGAAACTTTGCGAACGTTATTATTATCGTTAGCGTATCGGTATTATTATACAGTCATGGAATCACCGTTGCACACTGGCCATTCAACGGCTATTATCACATACTCGATGTGTTTATATAAGGAATTTTATCGTTATGATATTTTTAGAAAAACTTAAAATAAAAAAACTAGAAAATCGTCCAATTTGAATCGAAAATTTGTAATGTGATTTTTGCTTTTATAATTGAAAAATTTCTCAAAATTGACCAACAATGAATTAAATTAGACTCGTTGCAAACGTTTTTTGGATTCTTCATACCGAAATTAAAAATGAAAGACGGAAAAACTGCAGATTTTCGCTGAATTCAATCTACATGTCATAGTGTAGTTTTTATAAATCGACAATAAAAAATTATCCCATGACAAAGTTATGAAAAAAAAACAACTAAAATCATCGAATTTTTATCAAAAATTCATATCAGCTATTCCAGAAGTTATTCTGATTCTTTTATCGTGATCAAAATCAGACAATTTTACGAAGTTTTTTTGATCTTCCTTTTTGATTTTTTTTTTTTTAATTTCACGCATAGTTTTTGGCCATGTTCTTTTTTGTGGAAATTCAGATATCGTGACCGATTTTCGTTGAATTACTTTTTCATTGTTGTTGTGTAAATTACCAATTGTTTAAATACTTTCTATTCATGACCTATAGAGCACCACGTGTATCTTAAAGCGAAATGAAACGTCTAGCACGCAAATTCAATATAGGAACCATAATTCAACATGTGATAAAGAAAAAAACGAAGAAAAAATTTCTAATGATCTGGAGAAGTTTAATTAAAAATGATGGCACTTGGCGTATACAAAAAAAAAAGAACGTAGAATTCGAATCTTTGTTCAAATTGAGAACGTAGAGAAAAAGAGTAAAATTTATCGTACAAATGATATATATGCAAATCGTTCATAAAATCCATAAAGTTTTTAATTGATGAAAGTGTGCGCGACGAATGATTAAAAAAAAAAGATCTTTAATACTATCATCCTGCGTGGATATAATGATTAATTAATTTATCGAACACGCTAGTGTAATGTCCACCAGGTGTTCGTTACCCCGTAACTTAGAAGTCTTGTTTTTTCCTCGGTCTAATTCTCCGCATAACGAAGATTGGCCAATTAATTAAAATCCCTGCACCGCAGCAGAGCTCAGGCGAGATGGAAGTATGGAACACTAACTCAGCTCATATCCGAAGAATATAACCGATTCGCACGCGATTTGAAGTCTTTTTTTTTTTTGGTCTTACTTTACGTTCTTTCTCTACTAGATAAAGACAAAGATTCTAAAATTATCATCTAATTTCGTACAAGACAGAAAAAAAAAAAATTGTTCCGAGCGAAGATCGTGTTCAAGAAAATTCGAAGTCGATGACTGACAAAATCGATGATGTATCTGATCGTTGGTTTAAAAAATCTGACGTTAAGTTAAATTTGACGAATCAATATATCGGATAAAAATTTCATAACAAATGATCAAGTGTGAATATGTATAGATGATAATGTCTACTTAATCACGTGTTAAAAATAATAAATAAAAATCTTTATCCATCCACACGGTGCAGCATTCCAGCGGACAAAACCGAGTCCGGTAACCGGTTATTTACCCAAGGCTTTAAATACTTGCTATTAAACCGCGCCGGTTCGAGCCGCAACGGATACGCCAGCCAACCCGAGCCAAGCCCCGTTACTCCTACGGAAATTCTACCAGAGACAGTTTCACTTGGGTGTTATTATAATTTATAACGACGGGAAAAGCCGCTTCGAAATATCGGAAAATCAACGGCGGAATCATGGAATAAGGAGTTTTTGTCCTCCTCATACCTCGATCGAAAATTGCGCTTGTGCAATGGAGAAATGTCTGCCTCCCGAGGCCTGAAAGGACGTAACAATCTTCGACCGTACCGATGATTCGAACCTAACAACTAGCTGTTTAAATGAGAATTGCGAGACTAGCAAACTTCCTGGTTAGATTACACCTAACGGACCGTGTGGCTCAGAAGTTGGTCAACCGGTGACCGAGAATTATATATATTTCTGCTTCATTTGTATCGGCTAATATTTTGAGAAAGAAGCGGGTTTTATTTATTATTTTGAATTTCGCAAATCTTGACAAAAAAAACTTTACAATATGAATTTTTATGAGATTTTGAATATTTCTAGTTTTTTTTCCAGCAAATTAGATCCGCCATTCGCGATTTCACAAATTTGGCTACAGATTTGTGATTAGAGATCCAAAAAACTTTCGCATACCAATTTTTATCAATATCTGAATGTTTTTTTTTTTTTACAGCATATTGAATACGCGAAATCAAAACTTGCGATAGGCGACCCAAAAAAACCGCGTGGTATCAAATTTCATTCAAATTCGAAAAGTAATTAGTTGATTAGTTATAAATTTGAAAAAGCCGCGTCGATTGAGCCGAATTTGGTCGAAATTCCGGACGATTACGATAACTTCCTATTTTTTCTTAAAACAGAGAACCGGGAGATAAAAAATCGCAACAAACTTGTCAAAAGGCGAATGTTAAGCTTCCAGTCTCATTTGATAATTCAATTACTCGATATACAGACTTGAGGATATTGTATTGGCCGTACAATCTCAACCAAAAATGATTCTCGTCGGCAAAATGAGTATTTAATGATACGATAAAAATCGGAAACAATCGACCATGATAAAGATGATGATGTTTGGACAAAACATTGTTCAACAAATTTTCTGGTAACGTTATTTTTTGTTTCATCTCAAATAAATGCCCTAATTTTTCTGAACACAAATGCATTTTTTAAGAATTTTGTCACTATTTTCTAATTTCCGTTTTCGAAAATTTGTAAAGGCTGTATTTAAGAAACTATTTGTTCCTCGCTCCGGAAACTTCGGAATTGTAATCTACATCGTTTTCACAAAAACATATCCAAAATTCAGATTTTTTCTTCTATTTTTCAAAATTTGGAAATTTTCGAAAACGGAAATTTCAAAATAGTGACAAAATTCCTCAAAAATGCATGTGTGTGTTCAGAAAAATCAAGGCATTCATTTGAGATGAGAAGAAAACATTACCAGAAAAAAGGTTAAACAATGTTTTGTTTAAACAATTTATTGATAACTTTTGGGCATTATTATTATTCAAAGTTAATATTTTGATCGTCTTGATTGTGGTTGATTGTTTTTCCGATTTTTATCTTATCCCAAAGTACCTAATATTGTCGACGAGAATCACTTTTGGTTGAAATTGTACGGCCAATGCATCCTTAAAAAAAAGATTTGACTTATTTTTGTTTTTAGGCTAGAAGATCTAAATTTGAGAATCTCTCTGTATTTCGTGAGATAGTTTTATTTTCCGTATCACACGTGGCAATTGCGGGTGAATGAACAATAAGGTAATTCTGTGCCAATTTGAATCTGTGCGAAAATCGCGTAATTACATTGTTTAAAACAATACGGGTGTTACATAAATGAAAGCACCATCATATATACACAAATGCGTTATATATATTATTATCCTGTAATACTCGGCGGGAAAATCGCTACAACGAAGATGGGCTCCGGGTGAACATTGCTAACTATAAACTTTCGCGAACTTATCACATTCACAAACTATCCCACGAAGTCTCTCTCTCTCTTAACAGTTAACTACGACTCAATATTACATCATGCAATGCAATCAAACGCAAAGACGACATATTATGAATATATCCGCAGGCTGCTATAATTCGTTAGAATTATATGACAGAATTCGAAACATATCTCGTATGGAATAAAAAATTATAACGAGAACTATTCACGTAAGGAAATATTTTCAAAAAACTATTGATGAACTATTGATTGGTATCTCTTAGTTGTTGAGTATTGAATTGGACCATATATTTTTTTCAATATTGCCGGGGAAAACTATTCGGAATCCATTATGTACACCAATGTAATTGCGAAAATAATTGCGCGAAGCAATAAAACAAAAGAAATCCGTCCATGATTCCATTGGCAATCGAACCTACGTAATATATTGATTGTCTTCAAAAGCTCAAGAAATACAATAGTTAGTGTGAATACTGCTGACAATCCCAGATTCGATATGAAAAAAAATCCCCGTCGTAACTTGAAAATTGTGATCGAATTGTGGCCGAAAAGCGGCGTCCAAATTTGCTGCCACGATTCCATCGTAACGACTTTTTCGATCGGCTCGAAATTTATACACTACTTTCACATCATTACGATGTAAGCTTTTATGTAACAGATTTTCGATAATTTTAAATTGGGCGGAGTTATAAATTTTTTCACTGGATGATAACGTTTTACGGAATTTAGATTAACGTTTTTATTCGTGTAACAGCAACGGAGGAATGAAAAGAAAATCTGTTCCACAGAAGCTTAGTTCATAATGACATGAAAGCACTGTATAAATTTCAAGCCAATCGGACTAGTCTTTGAAATGGAATAATGGCAACAAATGGGACGGGCTCAAAATTCCGAATCAAAAAGTACCGAAAGGCATAATTCGGCAAAAAAAAGGGCAAAAAAAGCAGTTTTGCACAGTTTCGCCGAATGCGTGCTGGAAAAAACCATTTTATGGCGCTCGAGACTTGCAAACCCCCTTAAAACTCGATTCTCCTCGAAAATATTGAATTGATAAAAGGGGGTCATGGTGTGAAAGGGGTCGTTTTACCGTATGCAATGATGTACCCATCGCTAAATCACCTGTAAGTGCTAAGACCGAGGTCAAGGAACGGATATCTAGAGAGGCTGAGTTCTTCGGTACCCAGGTTTCGTCTCGGCGCGGCGCGCCCGTAGAAAGTTACCTTCAAGCAGATTCCGCGCTGTACCTGTATACCTGTGTAAACGAATACGCAATATAGAACCGTGATTCTGCGTAGGTATTCTCCGATTGCGATTGTGGGACCCGCGTCCGCTTTTTAAGCCCCGAGCGTTGAACCAGCTGCTCGTTTTCTATCAAACCCAGCATCGACTTCACGGTATTATCGCTTACCGAACAACCTTCGGCTCGGAGGCAAACTTTGGAGTTTCTCTCGCATAATGATCAATAGATAGAAAAAAACAAAGAATCGTGATTATTGTTTTCTGATCGGCGCAGGTTGATAAGGATTCGGGACGATCCTTAGGGCTCTTTCGTAGATTGTTTATACACAACATATAGTCCAGTCAGATTGGCAAAAATAGAAAAATTAATTAGAAAAGATCTATGAATTGGTGAAGATCTTTGTCTTGGCCTACTGTTGAACGAACTGAAAGTCCACACCCCTAACTGGATGGCTCGAGCCGCCATTTTTAATCAAAGGTGCACGAAATTAGTTTTTTCATCATATCTGGACAAATATTGATCCTATCGTCACAGAGGTTAGTATAAAAAATAAAGCTTACTAAATTCTCTACAGAAAACGTTCAACACATGTTTGCCATATCTTGAATAGTTTTTCTCCAATACACCAGCGAATACGTGCACAATTCTCGCAAGCTTCTATACCGAGAAAGTGACTTAATATCGATACTTTCAGCCGTGTATTACTAAAGAACTATTGAGGATATTGAAAAAATGTATGGAACCTTTTTTGTAGAGAATTTAGAAATCTACATTTTTTACACTAACCTCTGTGACGATAGGATCAATAGTCGTCGAGATATGATGAAAAAACTGATTTCGCGCACCCTTGATTCAAGATGGCGGCTCGAACCATCCAGTTAGGGGTGTGGACTTTTAGTCCGTTCAACAGGAGGCCAAGACGAAGGTCTCTACCAATTCATAGATCTTTTCTAATTAATTTTTCTATTCGCTCCATTTAGATCTAATTTGACTGGACTATAGCGTTAGAAAAAACGGTCTTAAATCTCTTTGTCGTAAAGAGCTTGGCAAGTGCTCGTCTTTCGGTCGTCGAGGCACACACGAGAGATAGCGAGAAGATTCGCTTGCTCCCTTAGTGACCCTTAGTAAGAAAGATCATATAGCGAGGGCGCCACGTATGGCTGAGATGCCCAATATTTCAACATTTGGAGACACGTTTCTGGATGTGATAAATAAGAGGGAACGTGATCAGTGAGTGGCTCATTGGACACGTTACGTCGTGTAAAGTTGCGATATTAAGAATGAGAAAACGTTTGGATACGTGGAGAAAAAAAAATAGAAAATGACAGACCTGATTACGTGATGTGTGTGCGTAGAAACTCTTTTCGAAGACTCTTACGTATATTAGAAACTTGTAATTAAAATCCATAGGATCGCTTTCCTGATGGGTTAATCGGATATTCGTAAGCGTTGACGGAAACTAAAGGAATTCAATCATTCTAATCAGTTTTTTCTATTTTTTATTTCCAGAAAAATGCTGATAAGGGAATTGGCGACCTTATGGATCGCCATACTCTTCTTCAATCTTCAGTCTTCTGATGCTCAGGTAATAATCTTTCAGTTTGATAATCTGCCTTTTTTGTTTTCATCATGACTAGAGTCCCTATAAAACAGAATATCTTGAATCGAAGGTCCTCGAATGCAGTTTTTTCATCATATCTCAACAACTATTGATCCTATCGTCTCGAAGGTGATTATCAAAAATGAAGCCTATTGAATTCTCTACAACAAAAGTTCAATACATTTTTCTCGCATGGTTGATAGTTTTTCTCTAATACAACAGTGAATAAGTACATCATTCTGACAAGGTTCTGTACCAATATCGATACTTTCAGCCCTTTATTACACGAAAACTATTGGAGATGTGATAAAAATGTATTCGACCTTTGTTGTAGAGAATTTAATAACCTTCATTTTTTATCCTGACCTTTGTGACGATGGGATCAATAGTTGTCGAGATATGACGGAAAAACTGAATTCCAGCACCTTTGATTCAAGATGGCAGATCAAGCCGCCCAGTTAGAGATCGGGACTTCTATAGAAGGTTGAAGAGAAGGTCTCCACGAATTTATAAATCTTCACCAATTGATAATTCTCTAATTATCCAATTATCTCCAAGACGCTAATTATAACCAAAGTTGAAGAAGCATGAAATCTTCTCATCTAATCTTTGTTGCTCTAACAACAATCCATAGAGTATTAAAAAGTGAAAATATCTTAAAATCTTTACGTAAAGAACTTCACTGTGTGAATTTCTGACGAACATACAATTTAAAAAATCACGTTTTATGTATCATTGTGTGAGGTTGTAGCGTGAGAGGTGTAGAATTATTTCGTAATTTTTCATCATTTTCTCACTTCAATTATTCAAGCCTGCACCTTATACCTCGACATTCTTTATGCTCGATCACGTCCCACTGATTGTACACCACAACCACCCGGTGTATGTGAATAGTTTTCTAGCCCGTTACTAACTGTAGCAACTGGTCGCAGGATTTTACTTTTGTTTTATTTAAACCGCTATAAAATACAACCTGGGACAGAATGTTACAGAAATAAACCAAATCGTTGTCGTTCAACTGTAAATCTATCCGATAACTCATCATCCTCGATATCATTGACCCACAGAGAAGTATATCAACTCCTTTCATCGAATTCAGATAATTTTCATCTGTAAAATGGATAACTTTGTGATTATCTGGAAAAGGTTACAGGGACTAACTTCCTCGTACTTTATCCCACAGAGTGAAAGTACACAAACCAGTATACTAGCTGTTACTCTCGTGTCTGCACGTCCGCTGGTGCCATTTGCCGTTGCATTAATGGGCACAGAATCAGCTGAATAATTTGTTGCCACATTCGCAGCATTCCTTTCAGGAAAATTAGTGGTACTATTTTTAAGAAAATCCGTATAGTGGTTTCTTACAGTTACCGTTAAATGCGCGGTGATGATTTGGACGAAATTTTTTTTCTGGACTATGATTTCTCGACCGTTGAACGACTGTGGCTTGATACCACGGTGAAAAGAGAAAACGGATAACTCACTATTTTAATTGAGTCACTGTTCACCTTTATAATCCACAATTAGGCATGTACTTCCTTCTTCCCACTGTGGGCACTGTGGCGATGACACTGTCTGCACGTATCCCATGCTCATCCCATTGTTTAGGTAACTAGTTACGTTATCACTAGAGTGAAATTTAATTTATCATTATACTTTCAGAATCCAGCCTCGAACATCTTCACGTGTCCAAATGGTGAGTGGCTCAGAATTTACTATAATTTTTTCAACTATTCGTGTCTCATGGAATTTCGAATGACTCGGACAATTGTTAGTCGATTCGTTCGAAATTATCAGGACACTTTTCTTCCATACCATTATTTTGATATTTGATTATTATTTGATTATTATATTTTGATCATACCATTCAAGAAATTCGCATTCGCAATCGATTTTCTGAATGCAGACAGAGAATTGTGAAGAAAAAAAGGAGGAGAATCGTTGTTCTGTCCGAGTCGGCGCCAATAAGTGGCGGAGATAAAATGAGCGCGAGGCAGTGAAATGGTTGCAAAATGCAAGGTCACGTCGAAGGATCACATCCTGCGAGGTATTCTTTCGACGGTCTCATGAGGACTGAGAGAGAATGGCTCGTAGCGATCGAGCTCCGAAAATGGATAACCGCCAAGAGTAGAATAAATAAGAAAAAAGAAGATATAAAAAAAAACCGCCCAGAGTCCATCCACGTTTAGATGACCTTCGATGGTCAAGGGCGACCGCCCTGCCAAAGTACAGGGTATTAAAATTTTACGCGTTGTTCCGTTCGCTTCAGGGCTCAAAAGAAAAGGAAAATGAATCATTAGTTACGGAAGACGTGGCCCAAGTGGTGAGGATTGTTTAAGTAGATAGTTGCGAATGTTCAAGACTGCAAAGTGAAATAGTTTGATTAACAAAGGCATCAGGGTGACCTCGAAGATTTTATCCGAGGTTCGATCAGAACGTCGAATGCAAGAGGCTGCATCGACCAAGTGATTGAACAACTAGTGATTGGTGGCTCTTAGTTATTGACTAGCAAATATGGATTTCGCAACAATTTGTTATTGCAATTTTTAAATGCGTATTAATCTAGTAGCATGACCATATTTGGTAGTTTCAAAAAACGAATAGTTAACACAGTAGTTGATTTTGCAATATAAATTCACTACTAAACGATCGCTGGAAGCAATAGTAATCTAAGTCTTCAAAAGTTGACGAAATGTACTAGTAATTTTTGTAATAAATGAAACTATTCTGCAACTATCGTGTTAGTAGTTTTTCTTCATACGGTAAACCAATGACGTTCAAGTATGATAATTCTGAATTGATAAAGACGATTTTTTTACTGCTTTACACCTTAAAGTGTCAAAAAACTAAAAACTACCAAGTCATTTTTTGAATTTTAAGATGTACGTTCCCCCTTAGATTGAGTGAGTCTGGTATCGGAATGATCCCGGTAACTGTAATGATCATAGCGTTATTTTAATTATTATTAAAATCAGATTAACGCGCGATTGTACGCGATATTCGTTGTACGCCGGATCGCGATGTAAAGTGGGACAAAGTAAGGTTGAATGCGCATACCTTGTAAGTTATTCGGTAACGGGATCGAATGTGAAGCAACGAACGCGCGGTTTCTACCGAGATGATTCCGTCTCTACTGTATACTACTGCTCTCCTCTTCTCGACACGCCTCTGCCCTCCTTGCGGATTTTATATATGTACATCTTGTCGAACTAAATGCACGCGGTTTTTTATCGCCTCATAATAAACGGACTTGCATTTCACTATTCGCAATTGGATCCACTTATAAATAACAAAAGTTGCAGCGTCAAAGAAAAAAAAATCGCTAAAATTGTTAAAGACCGAGAACAAATTATACGAGATCGGTTAGAAAAAATCGATAAAAATTGGGTGAAAATCGATTCACCAGAACTTATTCGGAATCAGTGCAAAAAAAAAAAAGGATCGAAGTCGATATAAAGTAGTTGAGTTCGGAAGAAATCAATCGAAATTGTCTGAGATCGGTAAAACTCGATAAAATCGATGAATATCGGAAACAAAAAAGGAAGCTTGTGAAATTGTATGTGAATAAGTAAGAATTGTCTGAAACCGCGGTAGCAAAACATTTTGAATTAGTCAGAAGATCGGTAATTTTTTTTCTTTCGAGTACACTGCCAACTTCCAATATTATGATTAACGTTCAGAAAATCAAAATTTCGAAAAGGCAAGTCTCAATTTGAAACGATTTTTACCAATCTTTATCGATTTCGAGCTATTATTCTGCACGAATTTCGAATGAACGAAATAAATGACTGAGTTTCACCGATTTTACAGGCTTGCAAAAGTTCCAAAAAGTTTGAGTTTCATTTTGAACCGATATGTATCGATTTTGACCGGCTGTCGGTAGCAAAACAATTTGAATTGATCATAAAATCGGTAAAAAATCGTCAATATTTTTTTTTGCTTCATTAAAAATTCGTAAAAATCTGTGATAACAGCTCAAATTCCGTAAAAATGGATATAGATCGGTAAAAATCAGAGCAACTTGAGACTAGCTTTTTTTTCATATTTTAAAGAAACGAGACGTCCAGTGAGAATTGATATTCGAAAAGATCTGAACTTGCATCATAATCCGACAGTCAAGAACTTTCCCACAATATCTAACGGACATTTTCATAATCAGTAGTCAGTAGTCAAACGCTGGCTTGCTTTGGGTTCATGAAAATATATTCGCTCGAACACTGAATCATAGTGGCAATAACGATCTATTCATACATCATTACGTAGTTTGAAAGTTCCCTATACATATATCGTACTAGCTTCACGTATATATATTTTTATCTTATTGTGTTACGTGAGAATGTGGGTACGTATCCACCCGAAGACATGAAATATTCCCTACGGTCACATAGCCAGGTATTACGCAATAAAAAGGAACAGAAAAAAAACACTAAACTCATGATACAGCGATCCGAAAAGTATCTATAACCATGCGGTTCAAAATGACCTGTTTTTCCCACAAGGTGTATGTATTTCTTGTTTGAACATCGCTTCAGAAACTACGATCATACTTGAGACAAAATTATCTAAGAATAATCTTACAGCAGCATGATCATGTCGTCGACTGTTTATTTATGCTGATGATGACCACAGCTGGGATCGTCAATCGAGAAAGATTACTTGCGAAATCGCAAATTCAGCTCTGAGATCACCTTGGCTCTCAGAAGAGGCCAAAAAAGTGATCATATACCGTTAAAAATGATTCTGCATCAAGGATGATCATCGTCTCATCTTTTCTTCATGATTCAATTTTTATGATTTGCATCGTTTTGATAAATGCGTGAAAAAGCACTCAGAGATTTCAATTTCCTGGTGTATCAGAACCGATTTTTGGTATCGACGCACTGAATCATAGCAATTGTGACGTACTACACGACCGCAAATGAGCAAACCGTGATAATGATATACAGCTATACAGCTATAAAGAAAGAGGGACATGAACGCGGAGCTGGACGCGCCTTGACACAATCTTCGGAACCGGGATGACAAGACTGCATTCCTCAGCGATGAACATTGGCCACATCTTCTGACCGACTACGACCACCGTCTCACACAGCATCCGAAAAGTGTTTGATCAAATTCGACCGAAACTTTTTATCAGTCAAATGTTCTGTACCACTTCTTAGTTTGAGAGAGAAAATCAGTCGCTGCAATGTTGATATCAAGTAGTCGAGTTTCTTTTGGGAGCATGGATCAATTGTATTAGCCAATGTACCCAGTGACACGTGAAAGATAGAGATTATGGCTAATTCGGAGACCAAATAACGTCGAGAAGTGAAAGTATCGGAGTTTGTTTCGCCGCGACCCTTCCGACGAGTAATTAAAATCGATCTTTCGATGTATCAATGTAGCACCAAACAGTGATTCTTGATACTCGATATCGAGTCCAAACTACACCGTGAAAATGAATCTCATGTCGGTGTAATTTCACGCTCTCTAGTTTCATTCATGAAAATTTGTAGAAACGCTCGTGACTGTATCAGTCTTATCTGAATCACGATAATGTCGGACGATTACGTATCCACTTTCATCTCGACGATTCATCCATACGTAAGCATCATCGAAGTGTTTCATCCATCGAATAGCAGCACACGTCATCTACATATTATCGAATACCGGTTAAACTTGACGATTCGGGAAAGACCGGCTGGTGCGGAACCCAAGACTATGGAAGCAGCCTCTATTTTGGAACGTTGAATATCCTCAATTCCGTCATTCACGTTCCTCTTTCGAGCCAAAAACCGCTGGAGAACCTGAAACGAAAATCGTTGTTGGCAGAACTTGAAGATTTTCAACCTGATTCCTCGAAACACGTTTTCGTGATGATGTTAGATCGACTTTGCCATCCTGGAATTGGATGCAGACTGACCCCAGATCTCAATCTTTTCTCGCTCGAATGGAAAGATAAAAAACTATTCAGAACTATTCACAAAAGTGTGGAGTACATTACATCACAGCTCAGAGCATCTTTGGAAGAGCCAATAGTCTTCTATAGTTACTGTAATTACTATTGAAGAAACTATCGAAGAACCGATGGCAGTACTGGAATTTTCTACCAACTGCTTTTATAAAAATTTGGAGTCCTTCCGAGAGGATGATCCGTGGCGTGGGTTGGACGGCCTTTGGCGTCATCCTGCATCCAGGTACCCGAGATTCAGGTATGTGTCTCAATGGGGCGCAGTGATGTACGCTGACACGGATAATTTTCCAAGAAGTTGATGTTACTGCCGGTCGAATCCCCTCCTGTACTCTTACCTTTCAGTCTTCGTCTCCGGGTCTCCGGGTCTCCGGATGGCAGGTATCCTCTGTTAGTAGCCCGGTGACAGCTATCGGTCCAGTATTTTAACAGCAAAAAGAATCGAGGTCGAACGGACGTTGGTACTCTCTAGAGGAGGGCAGACGACCATTGGAAAAGCGAGAAAATTGAATTTCGAAAGCTGTTCTCTTGCGAAGAACGAATTTTATCGCTCTGGATGACGCTTTGAACAACAGCGATACCCGTATGCTTCTAACAACGTTATTAGATTTTACAGTTAGACGGTAACTGACGATAAAAAAATAATTCGTAGCCCATTCCCGCAAGCCGTGATGGCAACCAGTTCGCGTACTGCTAGAATTGAACGTACGTACGTGTTTCTCGTGTCAAATTATTCACCTGGCCCGAGATAATCGTTGAAAGTCCGCTCGACGTAACCTGGGTACCAATTTTCGGGATCGTTTTTACCCAAATCACGTCCAAGAATTCGACGAGGACATGAATTTATTTAACATTGTTGTCAATTTTTATGTTTCAGGCTGGGAATTGCGCGGTATTCACTGCTACAAGTTCTTCAATATCAGACATTCGTGGGAGA
Source organism: Euura saliciscinereae (assembly GCA_018420115.1). Classification (NCBI taxonomy): domain Eukaryota; kingdom Metazoa; phylum Arthropoda; class Insecta; order Hymenoptera; family Tenthredinidae; genus Euura; species Euura saliciscinereae. Next base: position 20,955 of record JAFFZH010012432.1, read on the forward strand.
AATCTGCAGAGCTATGCAGAAGGTAAGAATACCTTTTAGGTTTCAGGTCCGGGCGCCATTATTACAGCAGAAACCGTAACGACCAAATCCTCTTTGTACCGCTGATCCTTTGATGAATTTTCCACCCGCGTACGACAAGGGAACGCTTTGGCGGCAACCCCTCAGACTTAAATTGCCCCCAGGGCGAACTCGATGAAACGGACAATTCGCAGAATGACCAGGCTCTCTAAAATCTCCTTTTTTCTATCCCACTCTGATCCAACGATATCGCATGGAATTCTTTCAGGCTCATAATACCAATCTAAAGTCTAATTGTGGTCCCACAATGAGAAAAGAACCTCGAACCAAGCGGTATTACGCAGATCTTGGAACCTTTTCAGACTCCTTGAAGGCTTCTTGACCATTGCGAATGGATGGAACTTTCTTTCAAATCTCTTTTCCGTGGTCTAGGTTTTTCACGATTTTTATGAGCTAATTTCTCACACATATGAATCGATCTGAGTAAGTGTGTGAGTTGAACGAAACCCGTGTGAGGTACCGAAGAAAGAAGCTACGGCGAAGAAGATGCGGGGAGGTCATTCCTCCCAGAAATCAAACGAGCTACGGCGTACGTCGTCGATCCAGAGTCCCTTCCCTCTTCCTCCTCACAATCCACATATGTATGCATATTTTTTCATGATCAATACAAAAAAAAAGGTTATTTTATATCGCGATGTGGAAAAAATGTCGTGTTTCATGAAATGGTTCTGCTTCACAATCGAATGTACTCGTTTATTTCCCACTATCTTGTCACCAGACGTACATAGGAACTCTATTACGTAACATACAAATTCCTATAGTTCAAGTTAGAGTGGTAATCAAATACCGTCCTCAAATTAGGTATTTGAGCCTGAATGCCAAGGCCTCTTTACACTACAGGTGCCATTGTAATGGTTCATTAAACAGCCTAAGCACGAGCCGTTGCAGCGTTAACAATGTACAGCCTGCTACCAGACGTTGAGTTGCAGTAGATAAAAAAAAAAGGAGAGACAGAATACATTTGCTTGCGTCTGATGTTGAAGAAACAAAATCACGGAAGTGGTTACAGAGACTCGTGATCATGGTAATTATATACGTAGACTAAACGCTTGACGATTTATCAATACCACAGATATGGGAGCGAGCTGATGGTGGTAGAGTCCTATGCGGAGAACAATATGACCGCAGGGATGGTTGGACGCAATTTGAACAATTTCTGGCTCGGTCTTGCCTCGCTCGACGATCTCAGAACCAACACCTTGGAGTCAGCCGCTGGAATGCTAGTCTCACAATACGCCGGTACGTACAATATCAACCCGTACCATGATCGCCGAGATATAATCTCGGGGGGCGGGGCCACTAGATACCAGACACTTATCGGGAGAGGCTAAGCAATCAGTCGAATGTTGTATCGGGAGATAATGTCATACTAGCGTAGAAAGCTCAGTCGAGATTTCCATACGATTCTAATTTTGTTGTACGTATTCAGGTTTCTGGGCGCTCAAACAGCCCAACCCGCAGTCCGGGGAGTGCGTCGACGTGTCGATATCCGATGAACAGCAATCCTGGGAGTTGACCACGTGCGAATCTCTTCTGCCATTCATGTGCAGGTCGCGCGCCTGTCCGGCAGGTAATTAGAAGGTTTTTTTTTATTCAAATGATACCGCTTAACTTTCATGCGTCTGACCGATTTCTTCGAAAACCTATTTCCAGGTTCATTCCACTGTTCGAATGGAAAGTGCATTAATGCAGCATTCAAATGCGACAAGCAAGACGATTGCGGTGACCTGTCGGACGAACTCGACTGTCCGGCTAATTGCCAATTCTATATGGCCAGCAGCGGAGATGTCGTTGAGAGTCCTAATTATCCGCAGAAGTACAACCCTCTGAGCAATTGCAAGTGGACTTTGGAAGGGCCCCAAGGCCACAACATTCTGCTGCAGGTGGGCCCAGTCGCAGACTCTTTTTTATCGCCATTTGATCGATCGATATTCAACCCCGTGATTTTTCAGTTCCAAGAATTTGAGACGGAGAAGAGTTTCGACATCGTGCAGATTTTGGTCGGTGGAAGAACAGAGGATAAATCCGTCAACCTGGCCACACTGTCAGGAAAGGAAGACCTGAGCACCAAGCTATTCGTGTCTGCCTCGAATTTCATGATCGTTAAATTCAGCACCGATGGATCCGTTGAGAGAAAAGGATTCCGTGCTTCGTGGAAAACTGAACCACAAACTTGTGGCGGTACTCTCAGAGCCACGCCACAAGGACAGGTACTCGAATCACCGGGATACCCGCAAAATTATCCTGGAGGACTCGAGTGCCTCTACATCATACAGGCTCAACCTGGAAGGATCATTTCTCTGGAGGTATGTGCAGTGGTTACAATCCCCCTTGGGGTACCTTGGACATTTTTCTGATACGAAAAGCACAAGCCTAACTTCACTCATCTTTGAAGAATCAAGTGTGTAACCGTCTTTGTGTCACCGTTTCACAGATCGAGGACCTGGACCTGGAACTGAACCGAGACTACATGCTGATCAGAGACGGTGACTCGCCGATGAGTCGTTCGGTGGCCAGACTGACCGGCGCCATCGAGAATAACCCCCGCGTTATTATTTCCACTGGAAATCAGCTGTATCTGTACTTCAAAACTAGCCTTGGAGACTCTAAACGTGGATTCAACATCCGGTACACACAGGGATGCAGGGCGACGATCATAGCGAGAAACGGAACCGTCGAGTCGCCGGCCTACGGACTCAGCAACTACCCCAACAATCAAGAGTGTCTTTACAAAGTGAGAAACCCGGACGGACGTCCGCTCTCTCTGAAGTTTGACAACTTTAATGTCCACCAGACTGACGTAGTCCAGGTAATGTTTCGAGGAATTCAATTTTGCGAGCGCCGTTTCATGGGATCCATCACTTCTTTCAGGTTTATGACGGGCCGAACACAAACGGTCTTCGACTCCACTCAGGAAACGGTTTCACCTCGAATACTCGACCGCGGATAACGCTGACTGCCGAAAGCGGAGAAATGTTGATTAGATTCGTATCCGACGCTCTGCACAATGGCGTTGGATGGCAAGCCACTTTCTCTGCAGGTCGGTGGCTCGTGTTATGAAAATTCAAAGACCTTACGATTTTCTGGTTCCGCTCGATCAATCGTATCATAAAATTTTCAGACTGTCCACCACTTCAGCCGGGAGAAAGAGCTCTGGCTTCCAGTCGCGACACCGCTTTCGAGACCGTCGTGACATTCTCATGTCCCTTGGGCCAAGAGTTCGCAACAGGTAAGGCGAAGATATCAACCGAATGTTTGCCCGGTGGTAACTGGTCCATCACGTACATCCCGAAGTGCCAGGAGGTATACTGCGGACCCGTACCTCAAATCGATAATGGATTCTCCATTGGATCAACGAACGTAACGTACAGAGGAATCGCCACATATCAATGCTACGCAGGATTCGCATTCTCGTCCGGTAGACCAGTGGAGAAGATTTCTTGCATGGCTGATGGGCGGTGGGAAAACAAACCGGCTTGTTTAGGTGCGTTCTCGAAACACCTCAGCTCATTGTTATTCAGACATTGGAACGAGTGATTAATCGTCTTTGGAACATTTACAGCTTCCCAATGCGCACCTCTGCCCGAAGCTCCTCACGCAAATATAACGATTTTGAATGGAGGAGGTCGCAGCTACGGTACAATTGTCAGATTCGAGTGTGAACCTGGTTACGTCAGGACAGGCCATCCTGTCATTCTGTGCATGAGCAACGGGACCTGGTCAGACGATGTACCGATATGTTCTCGTAAGTGGTTGACGTTGATCAATGAGGCACTAGAGTCTTCTCGTTCACTTAATAGCGTGGTTACTTTTCTGCAGGTTCGAAATGTCCGATTCTTCCGGTAATCAAGAACGGCTTCATCGTCGACATGTCGAAGGAGTACGCGTTCCAAGACGAAGCTCGTGTCCAGTGTAACAGGGGCTACAAATTAATCGGTTCAAACATCATCGACTGTGGTGCTAACCAGAAATTCAACCATGTTCCTACTTGCGAAGGTGAGACAACGGAACAACGACTGCTCATTCACCAAATGACGGTGAACCCAAATTACCTTCTCGTTCCCATTCTCAGATATCAACGAATGTGCTTCGACCCAATGCGATCTAGCCTCCACCGAGTGCGTGAACACTCCTGGAGCATTTAGCTGTAAATGTAAGAGCGGCTTCGCAGCCACGATGGACTGCCGTCCGGTTGGCGACCTGGGACTGATCAACGGCGGGATTCCCGATGATTCGATAACTGTCTCAAGCTCGGAGAACGGATACTCAAAGAACGTGAGGAGCCCAATAATCATTTATGATTCGTTTTCTACCAGATCTCAATGCTGACCATGAATTTTTAATCATAGGGAGTTCGTTTGAACAACGGAGGCGGTTGGTGCGGTAACAGCGTCGAACCTGGAGCGAACTGGGTGATGATTGACATGAAGGCCCCGACGATAATCCGGGGTTTCAGGACCCAGAGTGTGCCGAGGGAGGATCGAAACCTTGCGTTCACATCGGCCGTGAGGATCCAGTACACCGATGACTTGACGGATACTTTCAAGGACTACACGAACCCGGATGGAACAGCGGTGGAATTCAGAATCCTGGAGCCAACTCTCTCCGTCCTCAACTTGCCAGCACCGATCGAAGCGAAGTACGTCAGATTCAGGATACAGGATTACGTTGGGGCTCCGTGCATCAAACTAGAGATCATGGGATGCACTAGACTTGAATGCAGCGATATCAACGAATGCGCAGTAGACAATGGAGGATGTGACCAGAAGTGCTCAAACACTCCCGGCAGCTACTCGTGCACTTGCAACTCAGGCTTTGAACTGTACAAGTCCAACGGTACCGCTGGATACTTCATCGAAAAATCCGAGGATGGAGAAAGAGACGGTGATGTCTACCAGAAGAACAAAACGTGCGTTCCTGTTATGTGCTCCGCACTGCCTCCGCCAGAAAATGGAAAAATCTTGTCCACCAAGGTAAGGCTTTTACTTGACATTGAATGTCGTATGAGAAAACATAGCAATGACCCTGAATCCCTATTTCATCTGCAGCCGCAATACCACTATGGAGATCTGATCAAATTCCAATGCAACTTTGGATACGTGCTATCGGGTTCGACGTCAGTCGTCTGCACAGCAAGTGGAAACTGGAACGGAACCACGCCAGAATGCCAATGTGAGTTACTCTGCCATATAATCTTGGGATTGACGTCTGTTCTGTATACTGATTCAATTTATCTTCACCAACAGATGCAAAGTGTGTGTCTCTTCCGGATGTCAAGAACGAAGGTCTTTCGGTGATTCGTTCGAACGAAGCGAGTGTGCTGGTACCATTCAGAGAGAACGTGACCTTGACGTGCAGCAACAACGGTAAATTGCTCAGGAACACCGCGACATCTGGTTTCCGCCAATGCGTCTACGACCCGAAGCCTGGTCTACCAGACTACTGGCTTTCCGGTCTCCAGCCTGCATGTCCTCGAGTAGACTGTGGAAAACCTTTGCCTAGTCCCGGAGCCGAGTACGGAAAGTACACGGACACAAAGTACCAGTCTTCGTTCTACTTCGGGTGCCAAGACACCTTCAAACTCGCTGGACAAAGCAACCGGAACGACAACGTTGTGCGGTGCCAGGCCAACGGCGTGTGGGACTTCGGCGATCTACGGTGCGAAGGACCGGTATGCGAAGACCCAGGGAGACCCAGCGATGGTGTGCAAATTGCACGCAGCTATGAGCAGGGATCCGAAGTGCAGTTCGGCTGCAACAGGCCAGGGTACATCCTCATCAATCCACGACCGATAGCTTGCCTCAGGGAGCCGGAGTGCAAGGTCGTCAAGCCCCTGGGTTTGGCGTCTGGCAGGATACCGGACTCTGCTATAAATGCGACATCCGAAAGACCGAACTACGAGGCTAAGAATGTGAGACTCAATTCGGTTACCGGATGGTGTGGAAAGACGGAACCGTTCACGTACGTGAGCGTCGACCTGGGACAAGTGTTCAGAGTTAAGGCCATCCTGGTGAAGGGTGTCGTGACCAACGACATCGTCGGAAGACCCACCGAAATCCGGTTCTTCTACAAGCAGGCCGAGAACGAGAACTACGTCGTCTACTTCCCGAACTTCAATCTTACTATGCGGGACCCAGGAAACTACGGAGAACTGGCTATGATCACTCTGCCGAAGTACGTTCAGGCCAGATTCGTTATTCTTGGAATTGTCAGCTACATGGACAACGCTTGTCTCAAATTTGAACTGATGGGATGCGAGGAACCCACCGTTGAACCCCTGCTTGGATACGACTACGGATATTCTCCATGTGTCGACAACGAGCCTCCGGTATTCCAAAACTGTCCTCAACAACCGATACTGGTACAAAAGGGAGCCGACGGTGGTTTACTCCCGGTAAATTTCACCGAGCCGACGGCAATCGATAACAGCGGAAGTATCGCGCGTCTGGAAGTCAAGCCACAGAATTTCAAGACACCTATTCAAGTCTTCGATGACATGGTGGTGAAGTACGTCGCCTTCGATTACGACGGTAACGTCGCGATCTGTGAAGTAAACATTACGGTACCTGGTAGGTGTTCGATTGTGTTTTATAGATTATCGTAAAAAATTTATGAATAACTCACCGTGTGATTGATCGTTGCAGATGTGACTCCTCCCAAGCTGAGCTGTCCTCAGAGCTACGTGATCGAGCTCAGCGAAAGACAAGAAAGCTATACGGTGAACTTCAACGATACTCGTCGCCGGGTGAATGCTTCCGACGCTTCCGGACCAGTCAAGGTTACATTCGTACCAGACCGCGTCGTAGTTCCAATCGGAGGCTTCGAGAATGTGACGGTGATCGCTACTGACTCTTCTGGAAACAGAGCATCTTGTCATTTCCAAGTCTCTGTACAAGCCACCCGTTGCGTCGACTGGGAATTGAAACCACCAGCAAATGGCGCGATCAACTGTCTACCCGGTGACAGCGGAATCCAATGTATCGCTGCTTGCAAACCTGGATTCAGATTCACAGACGGAGATCCTGTCAAGACTTTTACTTGTGAGAAAAAGACTCACTGGTCACCCACTTCTGTCGTTCCTGATTGTGTATCCGAAAGTGAGTGCTCCAACTGTGATCAAGCAAAACTGGACCCAATTTTTACCCCGTGTATAAACTTACTGATCTGATTGATTCCCTTACAGACACGCAACAAGCCGATTATCACGTCGTTGCTTCTGTCACCTATCGAGCCAATGGCGCCGTGACGAGATCATGCCTACCACAGTACCAGGACTTGATGGCCCAGCATTACATGAACTTGAACACCGTTTTGACACAACGCTGTTCCGCAGTAAACGTTAACATGAATGTGACGTTCATCAAATCTGTGCCAGCTCTTCTCGAAGAAAACGTTGTTAAGGTACGTTGAATGAAAAGGCAGAACCTTTTTTAACGAATACCACGAGGAATAGCCACAGAATGATCAATCATTACCGTTACTTACAGATGGACTTTATCCTGGCGATCGTTCCAGCCGTCCGACAACCGCAACTCTACGACCTTTGTGGTTCGACTCTTCAGTTGATATTCGACTTATCAGTTCCCTACGCCAGCGCAGTTATCGAGCCGTTATTGAACGTGTCTTCGATCGGGAATCAGTGCCCACCGCTCAGAGCCCTAAAGTCTACGATCACGAGAGGATTCGGTTGCAGCGTTGGGGAGGTCCTGAACATGGATACCAACGACGTTCCACGCTGCCGTGAGTATTATAAGACACTTAAATTCTTCAATGTGACCGAAGTGGCGCAAAATCTTCAACAATGCCTTGATCATTTCACAGTGCACTGTCCCGCGGGTACATTTGCCGAGGAAAAACAGAAGCAGTGCACATACTGCCCGAAGGGATTCTACCAAAACAGCGACCGCCAAGGGTCGTGCTTGCGTTGTCCTTTCGGAACCTATACCAAAGAACAAGGCTCGAAGAGCATCGACGACTGCGTCCCGGTTTGCGGCTACGGAACCTATTCTCCTACTGGTCTAGTTCCTTGTCTCGAATGTCCTCGAAACAGCTACACCGGCGAACCACCGACCGAAGGCTACAAGGATTGCCAGGCCTGTCCAGCCAGCACCTTCACATACCAGCCGGCAGCACCGGGCAGAGATCGATGCCGCCCAAAATGTTCTCCCGGCATGTATTCCGACACTGGTCTGGCCCCGTGCGCGGCATGTCCGAAGGACTTCTACCAGCCCCAACACGGTGCCATCACTTGTTCGGAGTGCCCGTCGAACATGTACACTGACAAGAGCGGCGCAGTTGGTAGAGAGGAGTGCAAGCCGGTTCAATGCACGGATAAAAATGGATGCCAGCACGGAGGATTGTGTGTGCCGATGGGTCACGGAGTGCAGTGCTTCTGTCCGGCTGGATTCTCCGGTCGTCGTTGCGAGATCGACATCAACGAATGTGCCTCCGATCCTTGCTACAACGGGGCAACCTGCATAGACCTTCCTCAGGGCTACAGGTGCCAGTGCGCCAACGGATACTCCGGGATCAATTGTCAGGAGGAGAAGTCGGACTGCCGTAACGATACTTGTCCCGCGAGAGCTATGTGCAAGGACGAGCCTGGAATCAACAATTTCACTTGCCTGTGCCGATCTGGTTACACCGGCGTTGACTGTGACATTACGGTGAGTTGTTCTTTTCCCTTAGTTCAGACATTTTGACTAACGTTATACTGATTTCACAGATAAATCCCTGCACCGCGAACGGAAACCCGTGCAACAACGGAGCGACTTGCGTAGCCCTCCTGCAAGGAAGATACAAGTGCGACTGTTTGCCAGGATGGGAGGGACAGAGCTGTGAAATAAACACCGACGATTGTGCCGAGAAGCCTTGTCTGCTTGGAGCCAACTGCACTGACCTCGTTGCAGACTTCAGTTGCGACTGTCCTCCAGGATTTAGCGGAAAACGTTGTCACGACAAGATAGACTTGTGCTCGGGAAATCCATGCCTGAATGGAATCTGCGTGGACAAACTGTTCAGACACGAGTGTATCTGTCATCAAGGATGGACTGGTCCAGCTTGTGAAACGAATATCAACGAATGTGCGGGACAACCCTGCGAAAACAATGGCCAATGCATCGACGGGATCGACGACTACACTTGCACCTGCGAGCCTGGATACACTGGAAAACAATGTCAGCATACGATCGACGACTGTGCAACGAAGCCTTGTCAGAACGGAGGCTCATGCGTCGATCAGTTGGACGGATTCGTCTGCAAGTGTAGGCCTGGTTTCGTCGGACTCCAGTGCGAAGCTGAGATTGATGAGTGTTTGAGCGACCCCTGCAACCCGGTCGGAACGGACCGATGCGTCGATTTGGACAACAAATTCATCTGCCATTGTCGCGAAGGATTCACCGGAGCAGCCTGCGAAGTTAACATCGACGACTGCGCGTCCTACCCATGCCTCAACGGTGCCACCTGCAGAGACGATGTCGGTGGCTACAAATGCAGCTGTCCCGATGGATGGGCTGGAACCAACTGCGAACTCGATATCGGAACTTGCCAGAATCATCCTTGCCAAAATGACGCGACCTGTATCGATCTATTCCAAGACTTTTTCTGCGTGTGAGTATAAAATCGAATTCCACTTGACTGCCAATGCGAAAGAAATTACTGATGGTGTTGATTGTTTCGTTTGTCAACAGCTGCCCATCCGGAACGGACGGTAAACAATGCGAAACTGCGCCTGAACGTTGCATCGGTAATCCTTGCATGCACAACGGCCGTTGCCAGGACTTTGGATCAGGACTGAATTGTTCGTGCCCGGAGGATTACACCGGTATAGGATGTCAGTATGAATACGACGCCTGCCAGGCTGGTGCATGCCAAAACGGAGCTACCTGCATCGACAATGGCGTCGGTTTCACATGCATCTGTCCACCAGGATATACTGGTAAAGTTTGTTACCATAGTCAGAAATCCGAGTATTCAACAAGCCTTGACCCCTAATTTTTCCTCACTCTTTATCCTTCAGGTAAAAATTGTGCCGACGATATTATTGATTGTAAAGAAAACTCCTGCCCACCGTCGGCCACGTGCATCGATTTGACTGGAAAGTTCTACTGCCAATGTCCGTTCAACTTGACTGGTGATGATTGCAGAAAAAGTAATTACACTTCTTTGTACTCAGTTGACGTTGGTAACTGGCCTGATCATCCTGTGAGAGATTCTAATCAAACTATTCCGCTATTTGGTTAACAGCTATCCAAGTAGACTACGACTTGTACTTCACTGACCCAACGCGAAGCAGCGCCTCTCAAGTAATCCCATTCTTCACCGGCGCAAAGAAGAGCATAACCATCGCAATGTGGGTGCAATTCACTCAAAAGGACGAAGCTGGTATCTTCTTCACGCTTTACAGTGTCAGGTAAGAGGAACCAACGATGAATTGAACTCAATCGAAGCTTCACGTCTACAATTCATTTTTGTTGTCTCTGATCATTTCAGCTCTCCACACGTCCCGACGAATCGACGACCAATGGTCCAAGCGCATAGCAACGGTGTCCAGATATCTCTGTTCCCGGATCTCCAGGACGTGTATCTTCCCTTCAGAGAATTTGCGACGATAAACGACGGCCAATGGCATCACGTCGCGGTCGTGTGGAACGGTGATAACGGCGGAGAACTGATATTGATAACCGAAGGTCTGATCGCGAGCAAGACGGAAGGATATGCGAGTGGAAGAACCCTTCCATCCTAGTGAGTTTCCAAGTGTGATTTTAAATTTCTTCCTGACTCAAAACGCGGGCATCTAATAAAACTGAAAACTTTTCAGTGGTTGGGCCGTACTCGGAAAACCTCTGACCGAGAACTCGAAGGGCTACACGGAATCAGGGTTCCAGGGTCACCTCACAAAGGTTCAGGTCTGGGGTCGCGCTCTCCACGTCACAAACGAGATCCAAAAACAAGTACGCGACTGTCGTACGGAGCCTGTCTTGTACCAGGGTCTCATCCTGACTTGGGCCGGCTACGACGACATCGCTGGTGGCGTTGAACGAGTCGTACCATCGCACTGCGGTCAGAGACTGTGTCCGAATGGGTACAGCGGCAACAAGTGCCAGCAGCTCGAAGTGGACAAGGTTCCTCCAAAGGTGGAACACTGCCCAGGCGATCTGTGGGTCATTGCCAAAAACGGATCGGCCATTGTCACGTGGGACGAACCACACTTCAGCGACAATGTAGGTGTCATCAAAATTCAGGAAAAGAGTGGACACAGGTCGGGACAGACGCTGCTGTGGGGAGCTTACGACATAAGTTACATCGCTTACGATCTTGCCGGAAACTCGGCCACTTGTAACTTCAAGGTTTACATTCTGTGTAAGTGTGACGACATATTTCTACCTTTTTGAATAAAATGAAGAGGATCCAGTACATAATACTCTGATTATTTCTCCAGCTGAATTCTGTCCGGAATTAGCTGACCCAGTGGGAGGTAATCAGCAATGTAAGGATTGGGGCTCTGGTGGGCAGTTCAAGGTCTGCGAAATATCCTGTAACCCAGGTCTTAGATTCTCACAGGAAGTTCCTCCCTTCTATACCTGCGGAGCTGAAGGATTTTGGCGACCAACGAACAACCCAACATTGCCACTCATCTACCCTGCTTGTACAAGTGAGTAAAAATCTCCCTAATTTTATTTACGTCTGGAAACTATCTTGTCACGTGCTGAAATGCCATCCCTTCATGTGTAACGTATTCAACAATTTGTTGGAAAAGATCTTCAGCAAATTAGGACTATTCAGAATATTAGAGTCAAACAGCTTCGAATTCTGAACCAGTAAACCACCTGACACATCATACATTTTCACAGCAAACTTACATTCACGAGAAAAACACGCACACATACATATTATTTGAAATCCACACACACATAGAGTCATCGCCATTTGGGCAACAACACAATAACCTTTCAATATTGTTTAACAAATACACGTAAGCTCATCTAAAACTGTTATAATATATAAGGAGACATCCTGTCCCGGAGACGAACACATTTGTAAATTTCACATATTTGAACACTTATACAATAAATGGAAATTAACATGGATAAAAGAGAACAGAAAATCGGTGAACAGTATTAATACGCGACAAGTAGGGAAGTTGAGGAGTTCGTGGGTCAGCCCCCGCTCCCGAAAATTTGAGTAAAAATCTTACGTAAAAACTGGTACGTAGTTCATGGGAGCTATTCATGAATTACGAATTTGAAGTCTATTTTTCGACTTAGAAAATTTTCTGGCAGTCGCCATTTCAGGCTACGGCCTCTCTTGTTATAGATAAACCAAGAATTAGTTAAACACAAATTTCACGAATAAATTCAAAAGAAAATGATATTCGACAGTTTAATCTATGGTTATTGAGAAAAACCATTAATAGTTGAATTCAAAGTATCAGTTGATAATTTTTCTGTTTTATTCTCTCCACATTATCATCACTATCAACATAAATCCGTCTAACATTCTGATCATTTACAACTACACAACATTCATTCCCCAGACAACTGTTCCCATCCTGAATTATCCTTTAAAAAACTGGATTCGTCCTCGGTGAAGATTGCTGTTGGGCAATTCCATATCAAGTGAACAAGGCTTTTAGGACAAATTTTTCTGATCTTGATTTGGTTAAACACACGAGTGATAGCCTAACGATCATTGATATCAGTTTAATCGGAGTAAACCATGGTGACTAGTGACCACGGATTACAGTAAGGATTAATGTTATAAATGTTTTATTATCAGGTGCTACTCCGGCGCAGCGTGTCTTCAAGATAAAAATGAACTTCCCGACCTCGGTTCTTTGCAACGAAGCTGGCCAAGGCGTGCTCAAGCAGAAGGTGCGAAATGCTGTGAATTCATTGAACAGGGATTGGAACTTCTGCTCGTACGCTTTCGAAGGTATTAAGAATTCGATTTCATCGATGGCCAGAGCTGGCTAAAAGACAGTCCATCCATCTAACACGAAAATAATTTCTGTTCAGGAACTCGAGAGTGCAAGAATTTGAGTATCGATGTACAATGTGATCACCGAGTTCGGAGCACGAGAGACACTAACGACGATGATGGAGGAACTTACACGATATCTGTCGCCGTTCCAGCCGAAGCGTGAGTATATCTTGACTGACTTTTTGATTATAGTAGAAAATTTCCAAAAGAATCAATGTTTCCAATCGGCGACAATTCAGGATCGAGTACATGGTTGATATTTTCTTTCTAATTATCTCATTTTATTTGCTCTCTGTATTCTTTGCCAGAAAAAGAAATGAAGTAGTGATCCTTCTATAGTGGTAATTGAAAGTTCAGTAGTGAAACGAGCATGACAAATTACTTATTTTATAATGTAGAGCGAGACAAGCCCGCCAAGGCAGCGATACGTACGAAGTGGAGATTTCGTTCCCAGCAATAAAGTAAGAATTCCCGAAAATCTCAACAACAGCAACAAAAAAAAACGAAAACAAGAAAACATTCAATTTTCATTCATTTGTTGATTGGTTTTTTACCGTACAATTCGAAACTACATATTAATGTCATTAAATAATACTCCCCCATACTTTAATAGTCATCGCATAGTTCTGGCATGGGTAACAATTGCGGTAGTAATACGATACTCATAGGTATACATATGCACGTTTAATTTAACTTTCAGGTACACGTGGGATGCATGAGCTGAAACTAATTACTACAATTAATATAAGACTACATTTTCGATTAATTAACCCGTAAAAAGCTTATTATTGCATTACTTCATTAATAACGAACTTTTAACAATTTAAAAACCGACTGCTCCAGCTTGAAAAGAAAAGAAAAAAAGTATGCATTTCAGTGTATGGAATCCCTGAAATTTCTCCAATAATTATATTCCAGTTGTAAATATTTGTAAATATGTACTTGAACAAGACGATCACAGTCGAACCTCATCTATTCGACCGTCCAGGACTGGCTATCGACGGTATATCCTTCCGACAGTGAATTAGTAACGCAATAGTCGAGGTTCTTCTGTACGTCCTTCCTCAAATGAACAATCAGAATCTGACTTGATTTTGACCGTTTTAGCGACCCGGTGCAAAACACGAATTCGAACGAACGAGCGAACGTACAAAATCTTCTGGAGAAACTGATCCTCGAAGAAGATCAATTCGATGTTCACGATATTCTACCCAACACGGTCCCGGACCCAGCATCTTTGTTGCTTGAATCCGACTACGCGTGTCCAATCGGACAAGTAGTCATGGCACCTGACTGTGGTAAGTCTTTTCACCTATGAGGGGCTGGATGATATTCTTTTTCCAGCACAAGACTTCAGACATTCATGAATTTATCATTTTTCTCAGTGCCATGTGCGGTGGGAACATTCTACGACGAGACCACGAAGTCCTGCAAGCATTGTCCTGTCGGCACGTACCAGAGCGAGGCAGGACAACTGCGATGTAGCTCGTGTCCGGTGATAGCTGGACGCTCCAGTGTGACTATCGGACCCGGAGCTCGAAGTGCTGCTGATTGCAAGGAGCGTTGTCCAGCCGGAAAGTACTACGACGATGGTGCTGGCCTCTGCAAGAGCTGTGGCCACGGTTTCTTCCAGCCTAACGAAGGCAGCTTCTCCTGCCAACTTTGTGGCCTGGGAAAGACAACGAGGACGGCCGAGGCGGTAGCCAGAGAAGAATGTCGCGATGAGTGCGGATCCGGCCAGCAATTGGCTGTCGAAGGAAAGTGCGAACCTTGTCCACGGGGTACCTACAGAATGCAAGGGGTGCAAGCTTCCTGTCAGTCCTGTCCTCTCAGCAGGACCACTCCGAACCTGGGATCAGCTACGATAGAAGAATGCTCGCTTCCGGTCTGCGTTCCGGGAACATACCTGAACGGAACCCTTAACGAATGTGTCGATTGCAAGAAAGGAACCTACCAGTCAGAGTCCCAACAGACTTCGTGCATCCCTTGCCCACCGAATACCAGCACGAAGGGACCAGCAGCTGTGAGTGTTTGCAGTTCGACTATCGTTACGTTTGTCATGACTGGATGATTTATCTTCTTCTTTCATTCACAGACGAGCAAAGGAGAGTGTACCAACCCGTGCGAAATGAACGGGGAAGAAATGCACTGTGACGCAAACGCGTATTGCTTACTGATGCCGGAAACTAGCGATTTCAAATGCGAGTGCAAGCCCGGGTACAATGGAACAGGAAAGGAATGTACCGACGTCTGCAAGGGGTACTGCGACAACGAGGGTCTCTGTGTTAAGGACTCCCGCAACCAGCCATCGTGCAGATGCATAGGAAGCTTCACTGGCAAACATTGTACAGAAAAATCCGAATTCTTTTACATTGCCGGAGGAATTGCTGGCGGAGTGATACTCATCATCATCGTCGTTCTCCTAGTCTGGATGATCTGTGTCAGGTAATTAGAAACTCAATCACACTCTCAATTGATAGAGAAGAAGAATATTTTCAATAAATGTTTCATCTCGTCAGATCGTCGCGCAAGAAGGAACCAAAGAAGATGATGACCCCAGCAACAGACCAGAATGGCTCACAGGTCAATTTCTACTACGGCGCACCGACGCCGTACGCCGAATCGATTGCACCCTCCCATCACAGCACTTACGCTCATTACTACGATGACGAAGAAGATGGTTGGGAGATGCCAAACTTTTACAACGAAACTTACATGAAAGGTACATTATGATAATCATTTAAACTGTCCCCCTTTGTTTTTCTTACGACCAATTGTATCATAATTGTTGATTAATTGTTTCACAGAGAGTCTACACAACGGTGGTAAAATGAACAGTCTTGCACGATCGAACGCTAGTATTTATGGCACTAAAGATGATTTGTACGACAGACTGAAAAGACATGCTTACCCCGGAAAGAAAGGTACATAAATGAACAGATGGTTTTCTTTTGCATACGTTATTGCATACCATTTTATATTATATACAGTTTCACAGTACGAGTTATGGCACTGTATTTAAGTAAGAAACTGTTCTACTAATATGGAGTTTCTCTTGCAGACAAAAGCGACAGTGACAGTGAAGGCCAGTGACTTTGAACGTTAAGAGTTTTTGTAAGTTTTTAAATCAAGTTTCGTGTAGAAAAACGAGACAAAAACAAGAAATGAAATGACAATCGAACACTTTATATCAGAGGTGACATGCTCAACAACGAACAATCATTATATTATACCTATATACGCATTCAGAGTTCTATATCTTCGCCTAATTATATTCTATTCATTCACCCCAATGACGATAAATAATTGTATTTATTTTTTTTATATGTACGTATAAAAAAGAAACGAAGAGGTCACATATTGTATTCGCTAGAAGTTTGTATTATACATAACCGGAATGAATTTAACCACATACTCGAATTCACAGACGGTGACAAAATCATCGAAGTATCATAATTATTGATCATGTAGAAATAATCTATTACAAATTTTTAATACTAAATATAAACTATCAGTGAATACAATTTAAGTCCTGGAGTAATGATCGCGAGTAACGCAATCATCACTTTAGCACATCTTTATGATCGACTAATAAACTGTTGTAATTAATAGTCGGTTATAATAGATTAGGCCATTATTGTCAATTCTGCAATAACTCATGACTGCAACGAATAAATTATGATTTAAAAAAATGTATATTCAAGTTTAAACACCGATCGATGAATTTTACATATTCAATAGCGTGGATTTAATCTGCAAAAAATATATATAATCAAGAACAAGAACTGCTTTGTTACCGAAATTTGTCGCTCATCGCATATTTATTAAAAAAACTTTTTGTTTTTTGTATATAAGTGTGAGATCCGAATGAACAACAAAAACAAAAAAGTATACAATTATCACATGAACAGAGACTAAACTCAATAGATGTAATTTTTTTTTATTTCATTTGTATAATTTAAACCTGAATTATTGTTGAAATAATTTGTATTTCTTTTTAATTAATTAATTAATTAATTTTAATTTAATTATGTGCGAGAATGAACGAGACGTGTACAATATTAATAAGTAAGTGGATTTATATTTTGTTATTATAAATATATGTATTTGTTTGTACAATACTTATCATATATATATATGTATGTCTGACTTATAAAAAAAAACGAAAACAAAATCCATAAAAATCATCGATAATATATACATATAAATAAAATTAAAAAAAAATAACACCGTTTTCAATCAACAAAAGTAGAAAAAATCAAAAAAATTCTCCAATAATCGATATACGTTGGAGAAACGGCTGCGACTGACAAGACAGCAACTGATAGTCGATTTTTATCGACGAGTTTATCGGATACATATTTCCATTCCTGATATTCTGCAGCATAACTTCAGGCTCTAGTTTAGTCCTCTTTGTAAACTGAGCCTTATTCGAAGACGTGTTGTTTTCGTCGTCGGATATCGAGGGATATTCTCCGTTGACTCCGGCGGGTACCTCGAATATTTCCATGGCGTCGCTGTCGTCAGCCTTGTATATAGTGTTCGGCGGAGCGACCACTCCCATTTTTGGTAATTCTGATCGGTTTATATTCTCCGTAAAGTTCCTCGCCTTGACTTCACCTCCGTCAATCCCCTTGACGATCTCGTCCTCTTTGATCAGCGACGGTTCCTCGGGGTCAAGCTTTATCTGAGACAGTTTTATTATCTCTACCGGACCACTGTCCGTCGATCTGAGACCTTCGGACTCTGTTTTATCTTCGTTCTTAACGACCAAGAATTTTTTCAGCAGGGATTTCTTGCTCGGAAATATCCCTTCAATCTTCTTGCAACAGTGCAAGGAACCCGGGTCGATCGGATGCGCCTCCGTGTTGAAGATGTACCCACCGGAGTCTATCACGCACTGACCCCAATCCGTTTTCACAGTCGTTCCCTGTCTCCCGTCGTTGTGAATGAAGTTTTCGGGGTCGAACAGGAGGTACAAGTACTTCGTAGTCTCGGCGAGGAAGAAGGACTCCATCCTGTCCGCCTTCCTGTGGTCTCTGACGTCGTTTATGGTCGCGTAACCGCAGCTCGTTTTCGCGCTGTGCTGCAGACTCCTCAGGATATCGACCCCGACTTCGATCAAGTACGGGTCCTTGGTCACCCTGTAGAGGTACATGACCGACTCAATCAGCTCCGGCCTCAGCGGATATCCCTCTCTGTTGGTGCCCGCGTCGGCCTGCGGGATGTTGTAGAACTCCGGAGTGAATCCGAACTGTTTCCAGACCTGGTGATAGTTGTGAAGGGACTTCATTCCGCTGCTGACGTCCCCGAAGAAGCTCAATACCCCGGGCCAATACGCCTCGAGGGACTGAAACACGGGGAGTGTCACCTGCCCCTTGGACATTGAGACCCACAAGTGCCAGTCTTCTTTCTTCATGTATTTCTCTATGGCCGCTTTGTGCTCATGAAACATCGCGACCAGCAGAGGATCCTGAAGCAGCAACGCACCCTTGGCTAGATATTCGAAGTAGGAATCGATCCCGGCGCCGATGCCGGAATCCTGGGCGGTCCAGTGCCCGGTCAAGACGTCTATGTGGTTGCCTAGAAGCCCGATCTTCGACCTGTGATGGTGCAGGGCTTTGACTGCGTTCATCGCGACCTCCTCGTACAACGGGTTCCCTGTGAGTCTCGAAAGTGTTCCGAACTCGAGTATGAAAGTCCCGATGCCAGCGGTGCACGTGATGCTCGTCTCTCCGTCGGGTACTCCGTACTTTAGATTCACAGTCCCGTAGGGCATCCCTGTGGGAGTGTCAAATGCGGGTATGATCCTCTTCACCAGGTCCTCCGCGAGTCTGAGCAGAGGCCCGCTGCATGGCCACCCTGGTTCGAGGTCGATTCCAGCCTTGTGAGAGAGGAGATGGGCGCTTAGGAGGCCTCCGACGACTCTGATGTTGGTCTCGAATACGGAAACGTTGATATTCTCCTCAAAATCGACCCTGGAGCTCAATATATCCGCGACTCTTTTGAATTCTGTGTAATTTCCCATCACGACTAGAGTGTCCAGGGCGTCTATCAGCGTCAGGGAGTAGCTGCCCCACGTGTCGAACCCGTCGCAGCTCAGAGACCTCAGCTCGTCGTAGGGATAGGCGTACTTCAAGTAGCTGGAATAGGCGTGGTTGAACATCGATCGTACGTCTTCGCGGAGGGCAAGAAGCGCATTTTTGTCGTAGTTCCTAACCCCTTCGGTGATCGCGAGGGTCGCGAGGAGAATGAGTGAGATTGGGAGAAGCATTTTACGACCTAACCTCAACCCTAACCTATCCCGTTTCGTTTTCAATTGTTAAACCATGGAGTTGGGGTGACGACGGAGACGATGAACAATTCTCACATTTTACCTCGTCAGTATTATTATTCTTTGGTTTCTAGCCGGTATTGATGATACACTACGTTTTTGACACAACCACTGACAGCGATGCAGACGACAGATATTATTCAGCGACACGTGGCGCGCTAGGAAGGTACCGAGGCTGGCCGAGCGAGGACGCCACCGTCCGGTGACGGTGGTGAATCCGTGAAGGTATCGATATACGACTTTAATTGCGAATAGGTGTTGACAGCCATGGATTGCCATGAATTGAATTGAAATTTGATGCATCGCTTCATGGTGATGTAAATTATGGTTTTTTCATAGTTTGAGCCTAATTATAGATGATAGCAAGATGGGACGAATCTCAATATCCGGAACGAACGCCTAATGGAAGGCAACTTTACTTACAGCGATGTGTAGCCGATAGGTTACCTCTATGGTAGAAAAATCGGGAATGGCCCGTATTATCAGGCCTGCGTATTATGCACACTTTGAGGATGGGCACTCGGCTGAAAATAATCGATTCCGACAAAATAATCGATCACGACTCGATTTAATCGACAAAAAATCGATAATCGTGCATTTTTTAAAGGGCGTATGTATTTGGAACCAAAGTTCCGAAAATTAAAGATTTAAGACTTGGTATTTTGGAGGTAGAACAGATTTATAATAATTCATAGTTCAGCACAAAATGATGATTAACTTTCAATATTATAACAAGTTCCGCGAAAGGCATTTTTACTGTCCACCCAAAATATATTATAGGATGAAACAGCAATAAAACGATTGTGAGGAAAAATAATCGAGTTCCGAAAATAATCGATTATTTTCGATTAATCGGGAAAAAATAATCGATGTAATCGAAAATCAATTATTTTTTCCCATCCTTAGGACACTTCCCGATTGGACACGAGCCACATCGGACAC
>JAFFZH010012434.1:0-45867 GCA_018420115.1 Euura saliciscinereae
GGGGGGGGGGGGAGAGATAACTCAAGATTCGAGTGACGCATTAATTCCGAGGGTTGAAATAATTCAGAATAATTCATTTATTTCAACGTAATTCTTTTAATGAGGATTCATTCAACCTAATTCAACTTAATTCAACTTGATTCATTTCAGTTCAGATGTCATTGTTCCATTTCCATGGTGGCGCCATCGACGATCGATCCGGGAACCACGAAGCTTGAGAAACGTTGATTCGCCGTTTGTTTCGTGACCCGTGGCTTCCACGGGGTCATCGAGTCGCTGGAGTACTAAATAGGGCAGAGTTTCCGCTCTAATTGAATGCTGCGTAGCCATAGTCCGATTTCCTCATTTCCAGACGGTAAATAAAAAATTAAAAATACGGTGCGCGTACGCGTTGAACTGTTTTTAGAATTGTTACGACGTCGTCGTTTCTCCAGGGTGTTTGACGCAAACGCTAAATATGGCTTTTATGAGATGAGGCATAGCCCTTTCCTCGACTATTCGGCCCGTGTCCCTCAAACAAACGAAAAGTGATACCTAAAACCTCGGGAATTAAACCCCTGCCTGCCGTTTGACAGCAGAAAAAGGAACAAACACGATCGCGTCATCCATTCACAGAATTAATTACCAGAGCCTCAACAACACAGCGAGGAACCCAGATTCACGGTGAGTCCGATAATCAATCGTTATTTCAACGAATTTCCCTCAAAAATTCTCTACAGGTTCATAACCTAAAATTTTGATTCCGAAAATTTACAGATCCGAAGAAACATGCCCTTCAAATTCCACCTGAAGAAGAGCAGGCAGTATAACGTCGTTTCCAAGAATCAGTACGTGATATGCGTCGAGTTATTGGACTCAGGATCCATCGAATGCACGTTAGACGTTCATAGTTTGGGTCACGAGTGTCTGACCAATGTGACCCAGCGTCTGGGGCTCGGGCAGCCCGAGTTTTTTGGCCTCAGCTACATCTCGCATCACGGATCGCCGACCTCGCGTTGGATCCAGATGGACAAACCCCTCAAACGGCAGCTCGAAAAGGAGGCCAGGAGCTTTAATCTGAGGCTCAGAGTCATGTTCTTTGTCACAGACGTGCAACTCATACAGGATGAGATAACGAGGCGAGTTAATCGCAAACAATGATCAAGAATTCGTCAAGATAACAATATTTCCGATCCTTCTACCCTCTTTCAGGTATCACTATTATCTACAGTTAAAAATGGACGTGATAGAGGGCAGAATTCATTGTAATCCGAGAGAAGCGAGTACCCTGGCGAGCTACTTGATGCAGGCAGAGTTTGGGAATTACGATTCCCAGAGACATACGGCGGAGTATCTCAGACAGTGCATGCTTTTCCCTAAGGTGCGTATTGGACGATTATTAATTAGACTTTTTCACTATTCACTTTGTATTTTGCAGAATATCATCCAGGCAGACCCTGGCGGACAAGACGCTCTCCTTTCCGCGGCTATCATTCGTTACAAAAGCCTTTCCGGTCTGACGCAAGCAGCTGCCGAAGAATTGTACGTTTCTATAGCCGTCCAGCTCGAGGGCTACGGCAGAGAGACATTCGCCGCTAAGGTGCGGAGAGAAATCCGGTTATTCGATATTTTTTTAAACTAATTCACTAATTTGAGACTGAATATTCCCAGGATGACGCAAACAACGAGATATTTCTTGGAATATCAATAAACGGAATCATCATCGGATACTCAGACGTTCAGTTGACCTCATTTTACAGGTATAATTAAGAAGGGAGTAACTACAAGGAGAATCGATCACAAATAGTTGTTGATCTTTTTTCTGAATGCGTCGTTCATGTCCCACTTTGAAATTCGTCGAGGTTCAAATCCAGATTTCCCGCCTTGGGACGTGCAGCAGCGTTCAGAAAAAAATAGCCTGCTCTCTGTGACCGATACTTCTTGTAGCTACTCAGAATAAGTTCGTAAATTATGATCGAATTTGTATTCTCAACACGTTTCATTGAACTCGACAGATGGAAAGACATCAGCAATGTCATCAACCACAAAAAGACATTCAGAATAGAGTGTCAATCGGATAACGAAGAGTCTAAACAGTTCCAATTCGCCGATACAAGAACGGCAAAGTACGTCTGGCGGTTGTGCATAGCCCAGCACACCTTCTACATGCAGCATCAGGAGTCTAATCTCGCTGATAAACTGGGAAACAATCATTTAGTAACGATCATTCTACCGATCCAGATTCGATCTAGATTACCGTGACTCTATTAACACTCGTTTCTCTTCCCCAGGAGGCAGATAACATCGATCTGAGGGATGAAATAAGGGACGCGAACGTAGACAACGAAGCGAAGGGCGAGACCCCGGCGCATTTCAACAGCTGTAACGATATATCGTCTTCTCCTTTCCCCGTCGTCGCTTCCTCCATAGATATGAACACTCTTAGAGCCCTACTTCCGTCGTATAGACCGGCGCCTGACTACGATACAGCTGTACAAAGAAAGTACAACACCGCCCCGAATGGTTCGCATCATTTTTACGCGAACCAGTCGAGTGTACAGTCGCCGTCGTTGGCGCACGAAGTATGCATGTCTACGATAATTAGTCCTGAATTATCGTGCCTCCTCGGTAATTCGGTTAACAGAAGTAGATACTGACTGATATAACGCAGTGTGAATGTTTTTGAGCTTCTTTTTTGTCTACGATCGATTGAAAGTTGTTAAAAAAAAAGATTAATACTCTGATTAGGAAGATAGTTTTTAGCTTAAGATAACGAGAAGATTATCAAAAAATTTAGAAAACAGCACACCGTACTACCGCAGCTAATGTTAATAACGAAAACGTGTTGTAAATTATTCGCCTTATCATCGCGTGTGTTCTAAACCCCTGAGATAAACGATATTTTATATGTTTTAATTAGAAATTAGATACGAAATTGTTAACCCCTTTGTCATATTTATTTATCAATACTAATTAATGTTTCATCAAAAACCGTTCGGCAACAGTTTTTTCTCATTTTTTACACCCTGAAAATTCCAATCTCAGTTCCAGCCCGCATTATTTATCACAAATAAACTTGATGAAAATCATTTATTCCAATCAACAAATACATAAATAAATCAGCAGTTTTCTTTTTTCATTCGTACACAGTGTCTAAGTACTGTTCAGCGCATGGGAGATCGAACGAATGGAAAAAGTTTTCGTATCAATGATAAGACTAAATACTGTCGTATCTTCAGAAAGATTAGTACGTCCACTTTCAATACTGCTTAGACTATTCATCATATAGAGAGATAGAGAAAATTAGTTGATTTGACCATTACGTAAAAAAATATTCAACAAAATTTTATATAAATAGAAACAGAAAAAACACTAAACACAGATAGTTTGTTTGTGATAAATAGCTACCCACGTCTAGAGAAATAAATCAAGAAAATCTGTCGTCGCAAATTATCACGCGACAGATTCAATTCTTCTAAAAACGTTGTCTAGGTAGTCCCCTTCACAAGCGTCGCCGGGTCCCATCCGGGGTGGAAAAGCTCCCTCACCAGCGGCGTACAGTGCTGAGAGTGTTGGTCTTTCATGTATTTTGTTGCCTGGAAGTATAAAACGATTTTAGAAATCGAATACAACAGATAATCAATTTATACTCACTAAAAATAACGTGAGTTTCAGCCTCTCAGGTAGCTCGAAGTCTTCTCCAAGATCGGAGGGATACTTGACGACGCCGCCCTGTGTAGCCACATACGTCTTTATCGTGGCCAAACACTGGTCGTCGTCGACTCCTGTCTGATCGAGAATAGAGCCTGTGTGGATGGAGAATAATATCGATAAGGGATGTCGATTCGAAGCTAGAGTTTTTATCGAACCACTTACGACGAGCGTGAGGGCTTGCTACGGACAGAAATTTTCTAAGAAGAGCGATTTCGGGGGAGCCACGCAATACAAATGGATAACGACGGGTCAGCAGCTTGGCTAATAAATGATTTCCCCGGTTGAATGCGATGTTATTTTCATCCAGAGGTTCTGCGGCGGGACTACTGTCTAAATTGTCTGTAACTGCGCAGATCATTTCATCGTCCGTTCGTCTTATCAACAGCACAGGTCCTTGGTATCTGAAAACAGGAATTAGAAGTAATAAATTATCGACTTTGCGAAATAAAATGAAGAAACGATTCTTAGAGAGAGTAAAAATGATTAAAAAGCGTTATTTCAAGCACCTGACTAATTGTTCAGCAATGTTCAAGTTCAGATGCTCTCTAATGGTGGCGCGAACGATGCGTTCCAGTGGTCTCGGCATCCGTGAGATAGCCAGAGGTAGAACATCGTCAAAAGTCGCGTCTAGAATCTAGATATAATTTTTACGGTCGTTATTGATGTATCGTTATCGACCATTAGAGCGAGTCGATTGATAAAATGATAGATTAAATACCACGTTTGAAACGTTCGGGTAATTCATTGCTGCCCAAGTCGCTGTATATCCCCCGATGCTCCAGCCGTACAAAATTATCTGTTCCTCCTTGAATCCCAATTGGTTTATCGCAAAACTCACAACGCAGTCGATCCCGTTCTGCTCTTGTGACGGATATGGCAAGCCCTGTATCGTGGTGTTTACAGTATTACAATCAGCGAAACTCCAAACAGAAAGAAGCAGCTTTCGAATGTTTATCATGACTGAAAAAGGTTCCGAATTCCGTTGCGATAAACAATGAAAAAATTGAATAATATGTTCTGAATTGTTAATAGCTCAGGTAGCTCTGGATGAGAATTGAATTTTGATAGTTTTTAAACGATAAATGAACCATTTGACTTAGAAACTATGCTGATAACAGTTCCTCAAACTAATAATCAGTGCTTCATATCTAGGTTTAATAGAAGAAATGCTTCTCGGTTTGATATATTTAGACAGTGACGAGTACCGTGCTGCCTCCAAATCCAGGATGGTTCCATCCGAGTACAGAATATCCTTTGCTGAGGGGTGTCCCCATGATACCGATCTCATAAAATCCACAATTGCCCTCGCAAGCTATAGCGAGCACATTGCCGTTAGGAGATCTGTAGAATGAAGACAAAATCATTAATTCAAGCATTATGATCAACGAAACATGAAGCTGAAACTCTGGAGAAACGCGAATAATTACTTGTTACGTTGATCGACGAACATAGTGTCGATGTCATTTCCGTCTGCGGTAACCAGCTTCGACCTTTCTCCGCCTCTCTTGATCAGATCTACTCTTCCCTGCAGGAGGGTCGATCCTGGATGAAAAAATATTGCAAATTTTCTATGGAAAAAAACAGGAGGACGAGTTCTTTGGGTTTGGAGAAAAAAAACTAATATTCACCCATGGCGTAATTCAGAATCGAAATGCTCCCTGGATACATCAGCTTAATAGCAAAAGTGTGGGCTATGATGTACGACAACAGGCGGCACGGCAAAGCCATCAACAACTCTCCCCGCCCACGTATGGCCTCATTCCTGCCAGACAAGGATACGCCTTTCTTCGCCCCTCCGCTGCTGCAAAATGGACAAAGAATGTAAATTGATGCAAGAATTCGTGGAAATTGAGTCGAGCCAGTCAATAATGAAGCGGAAAAACAATCGAATAATCAAAGAATAGATTATCCATGAATTTGAGGATATTTTACAGTCTCTTCGACTCACCCGGTGCGGGTTGCGATCTCAAAGTCTACGGGCCATGCCCAGAACTCAAAGTCGTATCTGAGGAGTTCTCTCTTGGATTCCGAGTCGTATTTCGCCTTGGCCTTGTTCAGGGTCCTCACGAATTCGACGTAAACGGGGTTCGAGGCTCTGGAATATCCCCGCGCGACGAGGGAGACGATTAAAATGACTCCGGCACCGGCGGCGACCTTAGTCAGCGAGCAGATCTGATCGGTCAGAGGGTAACTACGACGGTACATGAACGTGGCGACTAACGGAATGGCGTAGAGACTGAACGACCACATCAGGGCGAACTATAATAGAGAAATTTGAATAAAAATAACCTCGAAATCGGGAGTTCAGTATTTTTACTAGATTTAGAATGTAAACTTACAGAAGTTAGGATCTGATCGCCCCATTTCTCCAAATTCCGTGGTTCGTAGAGTCGCTGTGAACGTAGGAATGTTTATAACCTGACCTAACCTAACTTGTACCATATTTCTTGTTTATGTTTTCGAATCTCGATATGTGAGAGTAGAAAAAATGCAAATTATTACGTACATCGATGGGTCCAGCGTCGTATATTTTGTACAATCTCGGGCTGAGTATACACTGAAATAATACCCTAAACAGCGACATTTCGACGCCAAAACTGTCGGAAATAAAATAAAAACTAAAACCGACAACAGGTTAATTCAACGGCACCGATTAATCGAGATCTCCGATTCTAATTGAAATCTAAGCACGGTCCATGACACGGCGAATATGATGATGGGTCGACAAACTCCGTTTCACTCCGTTACCGATAAGTCTATTCGCTATGCTAATTGCTCAAGGGAGGGGGGGGGGGGGGGGCCTTGTTTTGACGACGATTGGACGAACACCTACGAACGGATTTATTACGTGTACGTCTACGAAGCGTTCGGGCATTGCGTATGCGGTATGCGTTTTAACCGCGCGTCGCTTTTGTTTTGTTTTGCAGCGTGGCTCCGGTTCAAATTTATAACCTAAAACTCGCGATGTTTTTCAACACGGTGTGAGTAGATGTGATAAAACCGGCGAGATGATAGACCTGTCGGTTATCGGAGCGGCTCTGCACTGGTGGTTCGTAGGGAGCTGTAGAACCGGCGAGTTAATTGTTTACGCCGGAATATCGGCGTTCGGACTCCTGCTGAACGCCGTGAAGAATTTAAACTCGGTTATCGTCCTGCTGTACGAAGGTTCTTCCCTCTGGTTCAGAGACGTTCAGGACCTAGCCATCGCGGTGCAGGAATTGACCCACGACGCGTCCGGTCATTTGGCAAGAACCGTTCATTCATTCGCGGAGATCGTTGCGCAGGCCGTTTTTTACACCCCCCTGTCGATATTGACGGCGATCCTGATCTCGCTCCGCGATATGCTGGCTCTACTGGGATCCAGCTGCCTGTTTCTGGTCTCTTTGCCTCCCTTGTTTTTATTCTACCTCATCGACACGCTGCTCCATTTATCAAAAACTGTCGGTTGCTTGGCTAGACACGTTGCGGAAAGGTGAGACTCGCCCTGTTCTAACCGATTTCAATGAACCACGAATTTATTTCTTCCAGGGTGACGGAGCATGCGGCGGATATCGGGTCGTTGGAGGTGCTCATAGGCCTGGTGGTCAGCTGCGGGTTGGTCGTGGTAGCCCTGAACGTGGTCAAGTTCCTGGTCCACTCGTACTCTGCTCTGAAAACTAGGGGCGTAAAAGCAGCCCGCGTAATGTGGCGGAAATTGAAGATCCGGTGGACGGTCTTCAGGAGGAGAGAACGGGACGTTACTAAACTACAAGAAACCGAACTTTGTATAGTTTGTTTCTCCAAGGCGAGATCGGTCTGCCTTTTACCGTGCCGCCATCTGTGTCTTTGTCCCACTTGCACGCAGTCGCTCGCATATCCATTGAGATGTCCTCTGTGCAGACAGAGAGCTGAGGAACTGATTCATGTGTATCTCTGACTAAGAGAGACACTTTATGCCCAAATTGTATTGTAATTTTTTTTTTTTCAAAGAAAATAATCTTGGAGATATTTGTGTACTATTTTTATACTCTAGACTGCGGATCTCAATGTGTTCAGATTGGAATACCTTTATATAATTAAGTAACGATGCAATTTTTGTATGGAATCGATGAATTGAATAAAAATATCTTTAATATAACTTTGTCAATCGATTAGAAATTATCATAATTGTTCAGATTGTAATACCTTTATATAATTAAGTAACGATGCAATGTTTTTATGGAATCGATGAATTGAATAAAAATATCTTTAATATAACTACGCCTTATTGGTCGATCGATTAGAAACTATGATTTTGAATTAGAAAATAATTGGTACTCGGTAACGTCTTCCTGTACTAGTCACTTTAATTGGTAAATATAAAGATAAACATGCGAGTAAGTTTAAAAAATAGACAGAAATAAAAACAAAAATTAAAGAACTTATTTTATCCTTACACTAATTGTAAGGCTAATATAATTAATAGTGTAAAACTCTGGAACGAGGTATACATGGAATAGGCACATCAAGTTGGTGTTCAACGACGTAAAAAACTTGAACTGGAATAATAAATTCGTGTATCAAAAAACGTTTATGAATTGATAAGTTCGATTCTGGTATATTAAACTCGGCACTGTCGATTTCAGATCACAAAAAACATTTCCTCCTTTTTCTATACCAATTGTCAATAAATATTTAATATCAGTAGTATTTTACACGATGGATATGACGATTCGTTCTTATCATCAACTCAATTCGACCTTATCTGATCCAGCACCGTCTTCAGGGACGCTTTCGCCTCGTGGAACGGGTCTGACCTCGCCCTTCCCGTCTTTGCCGGCATTTCGATGAATATTTTCAGCGTGTCTTTGGTCTGTGGTAGGAAATATTCCTTCTGACTAACTTTCTCGAGCGCTTTGAAACATCCTTCCAAGTTCCAGTCGATCCGACCCGCCGCCTTATCTTCGCTCTGTAATTATAATCCCATTAAATTAGAGTTTCTTTGAATCGTCACTCCTTCGAATTACCTTGATCAAACCCAGGTTGACCAGCAGGACGTTGTTCAATCTCGCGACTTGATTGTTTTTCGTAGCGTAAGAGAAAAGCTCGGCGTAAAGAGCGTCCGTGAGTCGTTCCGCCTCTATCCTTCCGTCCATGTAGCCGCTCGTGCAGAGAGAAGAAACTTTCATTATGATTCTGGCAAGTTCGTCGGGGTATTTCTTCCCCTGGGGTTCGTCCTCGATTCCTTGTGCGCCCTGAAAAATGATACGATCGATTATAGGTCTTTGACGAGTCTGAAAAAGTGGCGAGTTGGCGGCGAAGCACACCTTGGCGTGTTCCAGGAGAGATTGTACTTTGTCGCCTTTAAGTCTGAGCAGGTTTTCGGCGGTAGGATTCTTGAGGAAGTCCTGAACTGTGACTTCTCGTTTGTCTTTGTCCACTTTAGGTTTTTCTTCCTCTTCGTCATCCTCTTTTTCAGCCTCTGAATTCTTCTCCTCCTCCTCCTCGTCGCTGTTGTAGTCGCTTCCGTTATCCTCCTCGCTCTCGCTTTCCCCCTCGCTTTCAGACTCGTCGTCATCGAGACTACCGAGAATAGAGATTTTCTGCAGAGCTTTGAGCCCTTCCTGGAGACTGCTCCTTCCCTTAGAGCCAAAGGTGTTTCCGTCAAGAATCAGACTAGTCAATTCCTGTTTATCTGCGACCGCAGCGACTATCGTGTCCACGCTGGCCGCTCCAATCTCGTTAAAGCTCAGATTCAGCTCCATCAGATTAGGGTGAGCCCCTTCCTTGGCGAGGGCTTCCGCCAAGACGATAGCTCCGCGTGTTTTGAGCAGACAATCTCCCAGATTCAGTCTTTCCAGGTCCGGTAGATTCGGCAAAGACTTAGCCAACGCTTTGGCGCCATTAGGCCCCACAGTGTTGTCGTTGAGGTTCAATATCTTCAGTCTGGTGTTGGCGGAGAGCGCTTTGGCCAGGGCGGAAACGCCTTTGTGGTAAATCCCGTTCTGTGGCATGGAAATCTCCTCCAGGGTGGTCAGCTTGGTAAAAACCTTTGCCAAGGCCTCAGCTCCTTCATTTTCTAGCCGATTACGACCGGCTATGAATACTCGCAGGGCCAATGGTCCCGAACCTGAAAGAAATACGACAAAAATGTCAAACAAGCTGCTGAAGATTGCGATCGGACTCCGTTTCAATTTCTCCGCGTTTACCGGAGCCGTTTTCTCGGGAGCTGTTGGCGTGACAGTCGAGCAAAGCCTTGGCAAGCATTTTTCCTCCAGTTATGCCAAGTCCGTTATTGTTCAGCTTTAGTTCCCTGAGGGTGAAACACGAGCTCGAACTCAGCAGGGTAACCAGTCCCTTGACGCCATTGGGCCCAAAGGCATTGTCGCTGAGGTCCAACTCGACGAGGCGAGTATTAGCCACGCACAGACCGGCTCCGAGGTACTCGAGGGCCAGGGGAATCTCAGTTTTCATACGTCCTGTGAACATGTCTTTCCACAGAGCTCGCTTCAGCGAACCACCCTTCGCCTCCAAAGCCTTTGCCACAGCCTTTGCCGCATCTGGACCCAACGTGTTTCCTTCCAAATCGAGGTACTCCAAGTTCGGACATTCTTCGATGGCTCGAACAACCTCAGCCGCTTTTGCGAAAAATACAAAATTATTTCGATGTATGAATAAATATAGTTGAAAATTGAAGAAATTTGTAAATTAGGACTTTTATTACATTTGTAGAGACAAAAAAATGACGCCGCGTTGTTTGAATAACGCGAAAAATTTTGGTTATGATAGACGCGATGATTAGAAAAAGGCTTCGTAGTCGTTTCAGACGCTTGAAATCGTGGCTAGATATATTTTGTTCAATCGTATTTTACTCACCGTCGCTTTCGCTGTTCAATTTCAGCGATTTACCGCTGAAAGAGACGCCGGTTTCGCACGTTTTTTCACTAGCCTGGTTTAGCTGTTCAACAATCTCGCTTAGATTGAACGTGGTCATGGCGTTGCGGTTAGTTTAGGATAGTATCGTTTTATCGCGTTAATAAAACAGCCTCGACTTTGATATTATATTCGGTGAAATTTTTACCACCGGTCACAATCTATCATCCGAACGATAATTAAATAATATAATATCAAACAAAAACAAATACTCGAAGGAACCCCGCGTGACAGACAATACCTTTATATCGCTGTTATATATCGCGGGAAACCGAGACGCGATCTCCACCGCCCGAAAATAAACTAACGACGTAGAAAGTAAACTCACTACTTGTCTAGCATTAGGCTGGATTTTCATTGCCGTACGCTCATTGGTCGTTGACCACGTGGTTCATCAGAGCAGCCACTGACATATGGAGCAGCAGACGACATGCCTCAGCCACTAGATTAACGACCAATGAGCCTACGGCAGTATTTTGCTGCGCGTCAAAATCCAAGACTCTCCCATCGACTAACTATCCGCCTCACGTCTAACTGTTTGATGAAATGATTTTAGAAAGTCGAAATAATGATGAAAATTGAGCTGCATTCGATCTTGAATCCACTAAAATAACTCCGATGTACAAATCCTTGCCTTCTATTGACTGATTACCCCGGGATTTTCAGTTTCTTCGACTATTAGATGAAGTTTTTTATCCACCGAGTCGACCTTGATTAACTTAAATTGGGATTTGAGGATATCTGGATAGAAGTATTCGAACAATCAATCTCGAAAATGGTATTTTTATGAATTTTTATTTATTAAACAACTGAATGTGTGTACGCGAAATCGAGTCGAGCGTGTTATAGTCAATATAAAGTTTCTCAATATACACAAACAGTATTTTAATTTCTCCCGTTTATCGGTTGGACTTGGCGACTCTCTCGAGCTCATCCTTCTTCTTGATAGCATAGGAGTTCGAAGATCCCTTGGCGGCGTTGATCAACTCGTCGGCTAGACATTCCGCGATTGTCTTAATGTTACGGAAAGCGGCTTCGCGCGCTCCTGTACACAGCAGCCAAATAGCCTGGTTCACACGTCGCAGAGGAGACACGTCTACGGCCTGACGACGCACTGTACCGGCACGACCGATACGGGTAGAGTCTTCACGGGGTCCAGAGTTTATGATGGCCGTCACCAAGACCTGAAACGCAGAGTCGAATTCATTAGAAATTAGAAGATGATGAAGTTCTCAGGCTGGATAAAATCAAATCCAATCAATAATCGATGTTTTTGTGGCTGAAAACGAAATAAATATTGTTTTTCTCGCATCCTGGTTCAAATTATTTGTATAAACGTGATTGAATATCAACTGTTGTATACCTGAAGGGGGTTTTCGCCGGTGAGAAGATGGATGATCTCGAAGGCGTGCTTTGTGATCCTGACGGCCATGAGTTTTTTGCCGTTGTTCCTTCCGTGCATCATCAAAGAGTTGGTCAAACGTTCGACGATGGGGCATTGTGCCTTGCGGAACCGTTTGGCGGCGTACCTACCAGCGGAATGCGGCAGGTATTTTGCGTTCTTTTCTTTAACCGCGATGTAGTCCTGGAGGGACATGTCGCTGACCTGAACATCGTCGCAGTTCCATCTTCCGAACAATTTTATCTCTGGCAACTCAGCGGACAGAGCAACCGGCAAGGTGTCAGCGCTCGTGATCACGACGTCGTCGAATGTTTCTATATCCGCCATGGTGTTCACCTGCGGTAACGGGAAAAATATTAAATCAGCGAGGTTATGGTCGATAACGAAGCTAATGAACTCGGTGCGTTTTCACTGCCGCGAAACCGAAGAGATTCGTGTTCTAGTTTCTGACCAAGCGGACAAAAACATTTCGTTTCGCACGTCCACATGGTCGGAGCGCGGATCGACTGCATGGAGATCCGCGAATGTGTTCGGGTTTATATTCTCGGATGGAGAAAGAGTCTCGAAACTAACGTTTTCGGCACTGATAAATCCCGAGTATTTCATACCCTTTGTGTATCAAAACTGTGGCTATTGTGGCACTAATTCTTACCCGAAATACCCTCAATTTTATTCACGTCTTCGTTGCGGCAAGCGTGAACCGGAAAAGGCCATGACACTTTGCGCCATCTTGGCGCTGCCGCGGAGCGGCTGAAGTAACAACTAACCGAATCGACTTCCGGTTTCAGCCGTTGGCGGCCATTTTGAACTCATTTTATCGCGTGGACATTCTGACATCTATTTTAACGACCTTTAGGGGACACATGAGGCCGTTTTTTGGACAAAAATAACCGAAATCAAGGAACAATTATTCCGGGATTCAAATTCAGATATTTCATCGTCGGGTAAAGAGGAAATAACGGAACAATTGAAAGTCCATCTTCGATCGGCTGAAGTAGCATCTGAGCGACTCGATTTCCGGTTTGAGCCGTTGGCGGCCATTTTGAAATCGTTTTATCGCCTGGACATTTTGGCATCTATTTTTACGACATTTAGGGCACATTTGAGGCCGTTTTTAGGCAGAAATTACCGAAATTAGGGAACAATTATTCCCGGATTCAAATTCAGATTTTTTATCATCGGATAAAGAGGGAATAACGGAACAATCGAAAGTCTGCTTTCTCGGTGTTCGTAAGTTCGCGGTGTTTTGTCGAACCTCGAAATTTACGAAAAAGTTGATACGTTAATTAAGAAAACTCGTTGTGTATAGGTTAAAAAAAAACGGCGATTTTAAACAATCTTTTGACATATTTTAATAACTACATAAAGACGAAACATGCATGCCGGTGTGTTTGGGGCTAGAATATCGGAAGTACGTTGTGTACATCTAGTGGCGTTTAGCTGTCATGTTGTTTATAGGTTATAAAATCGTGTATCGACGAACCCGCGGCGTGTCTGTTACAGGAGGCCTTCAAGACGCTCCTGGATGTTATGGAAAGTAATTTCGCGGCGTTAACTCTACCCGACGAAAATCAAGTATCAAGTAAAAGTAACGGTAACAAAGAAAATAGAATCGTGATAATATCCCGAGAGAACAATAACATCAGCCTCAGAGTTTCGAGGATCATAAAAAACCCTAGGAGCAGAGAGATCAGCGGTGTGCTAGAGATAGTTTTCCCGATATTCGTGAACCCGTGGCCCCAAACATCGACCATGAAGCAGGTCAAGTCTCCGGGGGACGAACCGATGGAAATCGAGGAGATAATCCTCCCCGAAACCCCGACAGACGTCGAGGATCAATTTTTCGGAGAAATAGAAGAAGAAAATGTCGGGAAACCGTCGGGAGACTCGAGGCCAAAGGCCATCCTGCGGGAATCTAAGCTCGCGAAAATTTTCGACGCGCCTAAAACTCCGGTTCCGGAACCCGCGGAGGAGGAGGCGAGCGTCGAGTCCGACCTGGAGATTCAGAAGACGAAGTCGAAGCTGCGACCGTTGATAAAAAAAGAGAACAAAGACCCGAAGGACACCGAGGCACCCGATTCTTACTACTTCTGGCAGATGATGTTTTTCGTTCTATTTCCCATCGCCATTGTCGTCACTTGTGTTTCCATGACGCGGGAGGAATTCGACGCGACTAAATGCGCCGGTTTTGAGCCGACCGCGGCTATCCGGGATCTGGAGAATCGGGTTTTCGGACAGACTGGAGCGATCAGAGATCTGCGATCCCACCTTTCGTCGAATCCCGGCGGATTCAAGGTTCTGGCCCTCATAGGGGGCGCCGGGGTCGGAAAATCGTACGCGGCTCACATAATCGGGGAGAATTTTATCCCGAAGAAAAACGTGTTCCAGTACGTCCCGCCGTTGGAGGAGAGGCGAAGGTACGCCGCGGGCGCGGCCTCGGGTTGCGGTTGCAATTTGATAATCCTCGAGAATTTGGGAAACAAGGATATTTTAGAGGCGGCTAATTTCGTGGATTATTTGGCCGGTAAGATCGCCGAGAAATATTGCGCGATCGTTATACAGGTCATAAACGTCCAGGAAACCGATAATAATCTGAGAAGAGACGTTAATTTGGCCAAAAGCACCGAAGACCTTGAAAGTGTTTACAGAGTGAAGAAATTTGGCGTAAAGATCGTAAAATTCGATCCTCTGGACGATCGCGTGCTGGACAAATGCATTATTGATGCTGCAAAGAGCAGAAATCTCACACTTTCCCAAAGCGATATCGACGAGGTTAGACTCAGTCTAAAAAACGCGGGAACCGGATGCAAAGGAGCCAGAGCCAAAGTACAATTGTTGGACAATAATTAAGGATTTGTTTTCCCGCTACATCTAAGATAAAACTAAATTTTAGAGGCCAGGTACTTCAGGGTTTCTGTTGTTATTCTGATTTTGATTTTTTTTTTCTGAACGAAACGATTATAGTTGTGATAAAACTGATTTTTGATCCCCTTTTTTTATCTCGAGGTATTTGCGTCTGAATTTTGATGTAATAAATTAGAAATAGTTATGTTTAGTTTCTATTTTTCGATCATTAGACAGCATTGTGCCAAAAAATATTCGTTATACAACGTTATTTATTATTATTAACTTTTAATCATTGCTCAATTCGAAGACTTGAATAGTTCCGCAAAAATTATTATATAAATACGGATGGAATTAATTACTAAGTGATTAAAACTTTGAATCACAGCGTGATAACATTTTTTCAGTCAAATTATGTACAAAAGTATAGACTGCAGATTTATAACTGTGAGAAGAAAAAAAGTTCCATATACTTTAAATAAGGCCTATGTATCTATATATAATGTATAATATCATGAATTATTGAAATAAACGAAGAAACCTTTTTATTAACGCCTGTTGATCGTTGATCGAAGAGATAAAAAAAAGGAAGAACTACAATAGAACGGGTGATTAGATAATTAGCGAGTGGTCATCGTGCCAATTGTGTGCGTTCGTATGTCAGGCATAACGTGTCCCTAATTGTTTTTGGTTTTTTTAATTCCAATTTTGTCTACCGCTTTCCTTTTCTCTTCCTCCAACCTCTGGCTGGCTGGTACAACCAGATCCGAGTCTGACGATACCTCACGTATATACGAAGTACTGTAAACTTTGAAGAGAAATAAATTGCGGGAACCTTTCACTTCTCGAAATTCGAGACTGTAAGTCAACGCGTAACTCTAAAGTTGAACGTAACTATTTAATCATCGTAGAATCTGTTCAGTCTCATCCGAAAAGAAGAGAAATGAAATTATTCTACAGAGCCAAGATCTCCGAACGAGGGGAAAATAACTCAAGATTTGACTAACATATTTGATTTTTTTTTTTTTAGTGAATTAATTCAAATCATTTCAATTATTGTTTTTCTTTTGTTTCATTTCACATTATTTCATTTATAATTTCAACGTATCTTGTTTTTTTTTAAACATCATTCTTTATTATTTCAAGTTATTTTTTTCTCATTACTTCATTCATTTCCTCGGTTATTTCTGAGTATTTAATTTATTTTGTCAGTTATTTCTCATTATGTAATTATTTCTCAATTATTCATTATTTGATCTATTTTCTCAGTTATTTCTTATTATATTACTTCTCAGTATTTGAGTTATTTCCTCGGTTTACTTTTCAATATTTCACGAGCTATTGACCCGTTATTTGAACGATATATTTTCCCCTCGCCTCCGAATGCGTGATTTTTGGGCACGTGCTCCTCTACAAAGCAACGACAGAGAATCAGTGCGACCATTCTGGGCCTATCAATTTTTGTTTTCAGCCCACAGACACTAATTCGTACAATTATAAACGTGGGAGCGCGCGCCTTCGAGAATACAGAAAGATCTACCGCGAAATTCCGCACTTTGCCTGTCATATATATATCATTCAAATTGACAGAAGTGTCGTGACTATTCTTTTGTCGACGTATATGAGAGACGCTCCGAGGCTACCAACGAGAACTATATTGCGTAATGACATATTACGCTGTCACCTGTGTTCCGTGTTGTTATGTTTGCCCGGTAATTTTATATACCTAGATACACTGTTCAAAATATCTTGAAATTTCTTGTACAAATAAGAATGAAATTCACAAATCCTGGTGATTGAAATGCAATCAATATAAATTATCTTGAAATATCATATTTGCGTCTTAATATTGAAAAAACATACCGAGTTTTCATATCAGTTGTCAATAGTCCATTCAATTGGAAGCGTGAAATTTTCATTTTTTGGTTCTCTCTGCAATATTTTATGATCCGATTCAGCAATTATTGTAGCAGTGGAAAACCATTTTTAAATGAAATTATCATGAATTTTCATATCATATGAGTATTTAGCCGAATTTTCGAAACATTCTGTATATAAAATTTAGTATAAATCTTGGCTATGAAATTTCCGAATGATTTTGAATTTTCAAAACTGTTATATGAATATTGAGATACTGAAAAAGTTGAATTTTAACATACAAAAAGTATGTAAAAGTTAATTGCTTCACATACATTTTTATGAAACTTGATACATAAATCTTGAACAGTGTAGATTATTCCACAAACTTGCAATTTTGCCGATTATCAACATCGACGTGTTGTGGGTATGATAAGCTTTCACCGGAATCATTTAACGCCACGGCCACGTGGGCATCAGGTTTCAAACATAAACTTACGAATGCTCTAACTTTATATGGTATAATCGTTATGCAACGTGGGTTAGAATATATTCTCACTAGGTAATAAAGAAACAAATTCATATTATATATTATCTACTGCATCAATTCCGGTGTAATACAACGTTATTACTATTACATCTGCACATTATACCCTCCCATGTTACGTTACCCGCAGGCCCTTGCGTGATACGAACCAACATTGATACGGATTACGCATAAATCATACCCTATGAATAATTCTTACGTATTATTAACCCATTTCTAGATTTCCTGTATTAGGACATTACAAATATGTAACTGCGGTTCATTTCTTTATACTGCAGGTACTGTACGCAAATCTGGCCTCTACATTTTTATATTTTTTTTTAAAACTTCTTCACATTATTTAGGTGTCAAAAAAGAAAATCCTCGGGTATAGAAGACCTTCGACTTCAGTTATTAGGGGTTCTCGTAATTATGAGATTTTGCTTAGAAATTTTACAATCTAATTAAACGATTCAAAAAATTCCTTTAAAAAAAATTTAAATACGGTTTTGGATCTGTAATTTTGTAAATTTTCAGAACATCATCACCATTTTCATCTAACTCGTGAAATTTTCATTCTATTCATTCCCTTTTATCTGAGATTTGAGTTGTCAATTTCACCATGTTTTCCAAATTTTTTTATAAGAATTTAGAAAACTTCTGATGAAAAGTATGTCTGAAAATTTTCCGCTCGTTTACCTCCAAAAGTCACAGTTACAATTTAAATCAAATTTGACCTTTTTTTCTTTTTTTTTGTCACTATTTGTACATTTTGATGTCAGCATATGCAAATGTATGTGTATTTTATAACACAAGGGACTGGCTATTCATTCAAACTTTAGCTGTACAAGTGATTCCGTGATTTCATATGATTATACAGCTGATTTTCCATATAATTTCATGGATAATTCTTGACGATTTTTGCTGATTCTCGGTCATCTCAAAGTGATTCCGAAAAATGTCAGCTGATTTCCGAGTGGTTTTGACATAAATTAAGCGGCACAAACAATGACAACAAAAAACCCAAAAATTTATTCAAACCGTAATTGTGACCTGGAGGTAAATGAGGATTTGAATTCAGGATCTGGTGGAATGGCACGAGAATTCGAACCAAAATTTGAATAAATAGAAAAAAAAAACGAGTGACCTTTTAAACAGATCATAAGCGCGCTTGGGGCAATCGGACCTGGCTGACGCGAGGGTAAGTCGGGTTGCGGGGTTCCAGGCGGAAGAGCGTTCATCACTCATCGATAAATGGGGAGGATAATGAATCTACGGCACGAAATTGAAGAAGTTGACGAGTAGATTGCGTGCGATGAAAATTTCTCTTATACTACCTAGGAGAAACGCGGGTGTGCGATCAAGACAGCGGATAATGAACGAGGAACCCTATGGGTCGGTAGTGAAAAGTTTTTTTTTTTTTTTTAACTCGACGAATTATCATCGGCAACGAGCGTTTACGCGCACGTGTGCGATACGATCATAACGGAGCATGCAATAGTTGTAATGTAATGAGCTGGATACGTAAGAGAGGAGAATAGCTGCGTTCGTCTCCCCTCACACTGCCCATGCCCCTCGACACACGTCGAGAAGGCAGCTCCTTTTCGCTGCTGCGGCTGCTGCCGATGGCCAGAGCCGAAGCTGAAGCCGAAGGTAGGAAGAAAGAAAGGCGAGGTGGCGGATCGCGTAAATTATAAAAGGAGTCCAGCGTCCATGCGAAAGACGCAGTCGCTTCCTACTCGCACAGACGAGCCCTCAAAAGTAAAAACCCTCCAAAGTGCTTGTACCAAGGTAGGTGGATTAAGGATCAACACCAACGACACAATTCCGCGAGCGTCTTCAGCCTCGAGCTTGAATAAAAATTCGATCATTCGTTGCGACATTTACGTTTACATCGCAAAGGATTCTTAAGGCACGGCGCACCTGGAATTAGGTCAAGTCAAAAGCCTCAAGGTACTTTGGGTCAAACGATTCACTAATTTTGCGATAACCCAGTTACCTTTTGAGCAGGTTGTGCAGTATGGGAATTATCGTAATATAAACGTGGGGTTCAGTC
The DNA here is from genome assembly GCA_018420115.1 of Euura saliciscinereae. Lineage (NCBI taxonomy): Eukaryota > Metazoa > Arthropoda > Insecta > Hymenoptera > Tenthredinidae > Euura > Euura saliciscinereae. The sequence continues at coordinate 19,270 of JAFFZH010012434.1, forward strand.
CGTTGCGTAAGAGAAAGACCGGCTCCAAGATCGTGACTGTAAGTGGTATTTGAAGTGAAACACTGCCGATCGATATTTTTCAAAATCGTCAATCACCCGGGTCACCCAAAAAACATACACGGTGACTTCCAAACGACTCGTTGATCTGTAGTTTTCTGGAATCGAAAAAAGAGCATTCGGACGCTTTAATTGGTTCCTAAAAGTCTGAAAGCTTGTTTCACGATTCTATACCAACTTCAGATCAACGAGTCGTTAGGAATTCACCCCGTACGATCTGAAGAGGGTCGCGCGTCACAGGGAGGCAGGAGTCCATCGATAACCCGATCACGAACTGCCGCAGGTACCGATTATTCAGATTATGCGTTAAATGTAATTGTTATGGATCACGTAGACCGCGTCAATCACCGTGCATCGAATATCGAAACGGTTCTGATGACATTCTTCTCAGATGCTTCACGGTCTTCTCTACTATAAAATTAAATCATGCCTGACCTTGCGAATCGCAATGTCCCCTCATTTGCGTCAAGGCGTCCGAATCTGGCACGAAACAAACTAATCAGACTTTTGATGCACCTGTTCGTCCTTTCCTCCGGTCATATAATTTTCTATAATCGTCCTTTTCTTCATGGATTGAGAATCATGAAAGCTACAGGAAAAATCATTGACGACCCGCATTATTAAACGAGTAGCAGAACATGCGCTTCGACCCAGTGCCTGAAAGAGTGACCATGCACTTCCGTGTAGAAAGTGTGCAAAAACCACAAATTGCACGGGTTCTCGTTGGTCTAGAAACCCGTAACATTATCACGTAATCTCATGATCATGTGCACTGCAGTGTAACCATTCGTTGCATCGACGTGTCGACGGATCCTGATTCTCACGAATCGAGGAGACTCGACTCACAGCGAGTCATATTTTTTTTTCAACAAACACTGGAATTTCAGAAACACAGAATTTCCTCGAGATCATCACATCCTCATTTCAATCATTCTGCATGAAAATGGCTCACAAAATTTTCTAAACCTGCAAATTATGACTCAGGATTAATTCGAGTTCCCAAGTTAAACATGAATCAATTTGAATAAACATCAACAAAGTTATATGACAACCGAATTAAAGTTTGCAAACATTACTTTGATCAAAATCGAGTTGATTTAATGGACAAAGAAGACAAAAGATCCACGTGACCTAATTAGTAGTACATGAAATTATCTGTAGGGGTCATATTGAGACGTCTTTGCGGAAGTCACACAGAAAGGATCTACCGCGCGGGATAATGACGTAACAATCGTACGTTTGAATAAGTGGGTCAAGACTGTGTTGACCAAAAAGAAATTGAGATAAATACACTGATCGAACGCGCTTCCTCGTTCCGTATTAAAACTTTCGTGACTATACAAGTTTCATATAATTGACCGGTTAATGGGAAAGAAATAGATTTGGCAATCACGTTCAATGTCTGATTATCACTTACTTTTACCACACCAGCTCCGTTGCCTACGGTGCAGAGGAGCGACGCAAGACGCGAGGTAACACAACATGTACATGTTGTATAATGGGGGAGAAAGTTGTTGCGCAATTTGACGCACAGCAAGCAGATATTATATCAGCCTGTATTATGATATTAATGTGCTCTACCCGCCTACCTCTTCCTTCTTACGGCATTTACTGCACGCGTGTTGCTCGTCTCGTGTATAAATATTACATCACACACACATTCATACATGATGGAATTTCCGTCCGTTTAGTCGGTATGAATGAGTTACCCAACAATCTACTGTAATTGATAGTTGAAGAAAGTTTTACAATTCGATGTCCAATTATCCCACCGTAAATCGGGTAATGGGCGAGAAATTAGAGATAAAAAAACACTAATTTCACGGATACGATGCCAGGCAAAAAATTTAGCCAACAAACGTACCCTAGACCCCGAAATAAACTCGACAGTCACGGCTGGCGAAGCAAGATTGATCGAGTAAATTGGCGTTACTGATTTCTGCAGCCTTTTTACGAATATTTCCCCTTTTTTATCAATCGATCTTCTAACATTTCGAATTGTCACCGTCTATCCGTGTAACGAAAGAGAAAGTTGACCCGCTCAGTCACCCGGTATGAGTAATTCCGTCAAAGTAGGTCCTTGACAGTCGTAGTTTCTGCATCCGCTCGGTCTCCGTTGAAGTGTAATCTTTTTCATAAACGATTTTTGTCGGGTTTAGCTCCTCGACTCCAGCAAACATGGTCGGCGTAGAATGGGTCACCCCTGAGGACGATTATGTCTGTTCTCTCTCGCTAGAGACGCAGGAACTCGCGAAGCAGGAACTGCGCGAGGACAAGAACTCCTTGGACCAGGCGCTCAAGCAAATGAGGGACTGGGTTAAGTCGAATCCCAGGATCGAAAACTGCCGTCTCGGTGAGAATCCTGGTATCCCCGGAGGTTCCTCGGGTTCTGACTTCCCTCGTCTATCCTTTCAGACGCTCAGTTCCTCCTGAGGTTCTTGAGGTGCAAGAAGTACAGCGTCCCCATGGCTCAGGAAGCCGTCGAGCGCTATCTACTTCTGAGACAAGTCTACCACCCAGCGTTCAACAACCTGGACGTCAACGATCCGACCCTTGAACAGCTTCTGTCGCTTGGGTATCTCTTCGCGGTTCCGGGTCGCGACAAGAAGGGGCGTCGGGTGATAGTCGCGAGACCGGGAGTCTTTGATCCGTACAAGTACAACAACGCCGACATGTGTCGTATCCACGCGATAACGTACGAGGCTCTGATGGAGGACGAGGAGAACCAGGTCCGAGGGTTCGTCCACTTCGCTGACGGTGCTGGAGTCGGTTTCCCGCATCTGACTCTGTTCACGCCGAAGGAAGCGGTCCGCATCGTCAAAAATGGCGAGGTAAGATCTCAACAGAAAAAGACAACAACTGACTGTTTCACATTGTTATCAACGATTCTGAATTTTCAGCGTACGATTCCGATGCGTCACAAGGAGATTCACGCGATAAACGCCCATCCGTCGCTCAAGTTCGCCCTGGACTTTGGAATGTCTTTGATATCCGAAAAGATCAAGAAGCGCATCAACATCTACACGAGTCTCGACGACGCTTTGAACAAGAAATTGATGGACACCAGCATGCTGCCTAAGGAATACGGCGGCACGATGCCGATGAAGGAGATGATCGGTTAGAAACGTTTCCCTCGCAGACTTTTGTGCTCTTTACAAGATTCAGTTGTATGAATTCCTGCTCCCTGTTTCAGACCTGTGGAGAGCCGAGCTGAAAGAACTCCGAACGAGACTCCTGAACCACGACAAGATGAAGGTCCGTTTGGAAATGTTTTCGGACAAGGCGAGGGAAGGCGCTGTTTCTGCGCTCAAACAAGGCTTCGGATGCTCGGCCGTTGGTTCCGGTGATTCGATACAGGGAATAACAGGTTCATTCCGTAAGCTCGAAGTAGACTAGGGTAAATAGATAAGTAGATAGATAGATAAGAGCTCGCTAAACTTGCACAATTATTATCATATATTAAGTTTGTTATATTCACACATCATGACAAAATTCATAATTAATTATAAGAACGAGAAAATTGCCTCAAAATATGTTTCGCCCCGTAAGAACTTTGAGGTGTTTAGTTTCTATTATAAGCGTTGAATAATTGGATATCAAAATTATGTCATTGGTTACATGAAATTAAGAAACCTTAATTGTTAAGATATAGTTTAGTGTCAGGCGTGATAGTAGAAGTAGAATATTTTCTGTTGAGGTCTGTGTATTTCTTCTTTTCTACTCACATTCTGATTTTATGTCACATCCATTGGATTTAATGCTTGATATTCTTGCAGCACTGAATTTATAATAGTATAAAACAGAAAGACTACGTATTTTAGATCATAGACGTGTAATTTAGTTTATTATAGATATAAATAAAGAACGACTTTTATCTTTTAACTTTCGTACACATGTTTCTTCTCATTATCTAAATTTCGACACGACTCAACGCCCGATTCCCATAGAGTAACGGTGAATATCTTAAAACCATTGCGACAGTGGCCCTAATTCCGCTCGAAACACTCGGAGATTTACGAATCAGGTTCTATACTTTTGTTTCAGAATGAAAGGTTTTATTTCCAATTTGTTCATAGAATTTTTCACAAGAACGTATTTCGGTTCAATCACGAAATCCATTTCCCAACGATTTCACGGACCCTGACCTTGGCTGCGGTCATTTCTGCAGAGTCGGTTGCTCGATCGGCGTAGAGATCTTGGCAATGAGACGACCCTGTAAAATTACACGCGTTATGAAAAAATGAGGAAGATCCTGAAAAACGGTTGATAGAATCACTCCACAGTACCGGGTACGAGGATCGCTGGCGAAGACTCGTTGACGTCTTCCAGGATCGAGAGCACGTGCCAAGGGTCGATGTCTCCGTTGGTGAAGATGACGTTCGTAACATCCGGCGTCCATCCGCCATAGACGATGTTCGTCCTCTCGACGACAGTGTCTAGGAGGTTCTCGTCGTAGCTGAAGAAATTTGAAAAGATCAATTCACCGCGAAGCAAAAACCGTAGGTTCAACGATCGCACTCACTAATCGCCGTAGAGGTCCTTGCAGAATTCGGTGAAGAATTCGATCGGAAAAAGGGTCCCAAAGGCAGACTTGTTGGAGTTTGTTGTCTGGTAGTAACCGTACTCGGTGCAAGTTTGGTAAAACCATGGACGCACTGTAAATTTAGTTGATTATTTACATTTCCTTAAATTTAAGACCTCAGGGTACAAGTTTGGTACGCTCACTTGCACTAGTGGCTGCGTAAGAGTCCCAGTCCTCGTTCGTGTAGGTCTCCACCATGCTGCTGTAGCTCAGATCGCTGCAGGAACTGGACCCGCTCAAGTAGTAGGCGAGTCTCTGCAAGGGTGAGCCGTAGTACGTCGCTGTCATGTAATCGCATACGACGCCGATGCTGGACTGACCGTTCGAATTCACCGAATCGTATTGAACAATCCCTGCGAATATCTGGAATCGAAATTGAGCATGCATCCCGGAAGTAGTTTATATTTTTGTCTTGCAGGAAGAAACCACTCACTTCCGCTAAACCGTTCATCAAAGACGCTACATCCTGCCACGAAGATGCGTCGATGCTGTTGCAGAGGCTGTCAAAGTGCAGAAAGAGAATTAAGTCGAGAGGGAATCAAAGCTTGACCAGGTAGCACACTCATCCTAACGTTGACCATCATTGCGTCTTTGATCAACTACAAGTCTAATAAAAGTCCACTGTTCATAGGGCATTCGTGAACTCTTTTCAAACACACAGTCGACTATTGGCTTGACATGAGTCCGCAATGAGTCCATGAAGGGACGAGAGTGTGCTACCTGGGTAACCTGGGTTGAATTATCATCGAATAGGTGTCTACTTGAGATATGTTTTCAGCGTTGCCAGGCCCGTCTCCGTCTGCAGTAGCTGCTCAATGGCCAGAAAGGCTTCCTGGACGTCCACAGAGCATTGAGAGTTGTATCTCGAGAGGGCCTCTGTTACGACCTCGTAGTATTCTTAAAAGTCAACAATTACATCAGACTTGAACGCATGGTGAATAACGTTCTTGACCTACCAAAAAAGTCAGCTTTGGCGAGGACTGGAGCACTGCTGGCCAATGCACCCTGTGGTCAACCGACAATCATTACTCATTTCAACATCCAATTATTTTCGTTGTAAAATATTGTTCGAAATGTGACCTGTATGTGATGAGGGTACTTCAGTCTCGCCCATGCAGCCATGCTCCCGGCGTAAGATCCGCCGAAGACAACCACCGTACTGTTTTCCAAGTTTCTCTCTTTCTTTTGGGTCTCTATGAAATACGCGACGTCAGCCAAAGCCTGGTCCACGCTCAGATACTGGAGGTTCTCAGAGCTCGTGTTACTAAGGAAATATAAGAACCCATTCTGAACAAATGATCACTACTTATTAGGTTTCATTCAGCTCCTTCCCAAACAACACAATTAAAATTGTGACTTGACTATACTTGTCAACTAAAAGTTGACGTGTGGGCCGACTCTTCAACATCTAGTGGACTGAAGCAGGGTCATAAGTTGCCCGTCAACTTTGAGTTGACAAGTAGACAAGACACAATTTTGTGCTGTTTTTTAATCTTCACAGTGGCGCTTTAACTGTTCGAGTCCACATCATGATCTCTATCTTAATTTGACATCTACCTCCGGTGCGAGATAAGATAAAGCGGGGGTTGGCACTGCTCGGTGTGCCACTTTTTTAATCAATCAAAAAAATTGTCACAATCAACGTGTCAGCTAGAGAGCAATCACGATCAAAGTTTCTAGTTCCTACACAATTGCATCTTGACAACGTAATTTGTTGTCTACACCGCAATTTGAGGTCACTCTGCAAAAATGTACCGCGGTATATAATCAAGCAGTACATTGAATCCGTCTGCACGAAGGTATTGGATTGGATGGAAAATTCATGATAATTCGCGTACTCTGTTGGATAACTTTGACCGTAGTAACGATGCTCCGTGTAATACAGCATCGCACCGTAGGTCGAGGCCAGTTCAAACATTTGACCGCTTTGCAGCCATCCGGGAGCGATCGCCCATTCCCCGCCGAGCATGATTAGTATCGGAGCATCCTCTCCCGATACGAACTCATCGTTTTCGTAGAATCTCTGCAAAACCATACAGTTTCAATTTTGTCTCTTTCTACATCCGTATTCTGGGATAATTGATCTATCTACTGTCTGCATTCACCATCGACCACGTTCGGTTGTCCCGGGGGTTGAAGTGATCCACTGGTTGCGTTATCCACCCGACGGCTGGTGTTCGAGCTAATCTGGCCACTTCGGGCTCGGCTAGACCCTCGAAACGGAAACCGCGGAATCCGAAGGCACTTCCGCAAGGGATTTGGGCCGCAATTGCGACCGCGAGAAGAAGCCCAAGTACATTGAGCTTCATTTTATGAAGTGGTCAGACTGTGAAAAATGGTCCACCAACTGTAGATCTTTTGGTACACCTATTGATGCTCGATGATATAGATAAGACTATAGATCGTGCGATATTGACTCGATCACTGCCAATGAATTGCGTAAATAGCGAAAACCGAGATCTGGTTCTCTAATCGCATTATCTGTATGTTTTGATGGGATTACGAGAATAAAGAAGAGCGAACACTTACCTCGACTGGAGTTGAACAATTACTGATAAGTCGAGCTGCGAAATGATATAATATCTAAGCATCTAAAATCTGATATCATTTTTTGAAGATCGAAAAAGGCGAGGGGGGAATTACTCGTTGAAATAACGTGTCAATTATAGCTTGTGAAATATTGAGAAATAACTGAGGAAATAACTGAAATAATGAGAAATAAATGAAATAATCAGAAATAACTGAGAAGATAAATGCGATAATGAGAAATAACTGATAAAATAAATGAAATAATGTGAAAAAATTTAATTGTAAAATCAAAAAATGAGGTTGAAATAGAAAATAAAAAATTTGTAATAAAAATAATGATTCGAAATTAAAGGAATAATTTGAAACAACGAAAGAGTGCAGATAAGACTAAGATCTATTTTTTTCTTCATTTATCAGTGCAATGGAGGTCACTGTGCAAGAATGACCAGGATCTCGATGTTCTTGTTAAAAAAATATTTATTTCAAAATTTACACGACGGCACATTAACAAGTTCGAGACATTTATCACGTCCTTACGATTGCAAGGATAGTAAACGTATGATGAAAATTTATCTCCACGCATTGAGTCATTGAACATTTTCAAAAACATGTACACACACGTCTATGAGTGTGAAAATGGAGTGTAGGTAAGATCCTTGAACACTTAGCCAATGGCTTAATTCTCGCAAGTTGAACCTGAAGCATCCGGCTACCTATGAGGAGTGCTTCTCCTTCCGTCTTCACCCTCTGTGATCGAATTAGCAGACTTTTCACCAAAGTCAACGTCGACCGACGATCCTCTTCGTCGTCGTTTGCTACTAGCTGAATTTTCCTCACCTTCAGAGTCCGTAGTGACGTTCGGATCGTCCCATTTAGTCCTTGACTCAGTCTTCTTCAAACCCTTCGTCGAGGAATCCCGCTTCCCCCCGTTTCTCTCGCTCAGTCTTCCCCGCCTTCCCTTGGCTTGATTGTGGTCGTCGTCTTCGTCCCTGCGATCTTTGTCCTTCTTCTTCTTCTTCTTCTTCGGTTTCGAGTCCACCTTGGACCCCCTTCTTCGCTCCTCTCGCCGTCTCCTCGGACTCGATTCCATTTCGACCTTGTCTTCTGTTCTATCGTCGTCTGATTCTCTCGTCCTGGATCCCCTGGAGTCTCGATGTCGCTTCCGTGCCCTCCGACTATCCTGGTCGTCTCTACTCCGCCGTTTCTCCTCCGACCTCCCCAATCGCAAGGGCGAGTCTGGCCCGGGGTCAGGAGACTCCGACCATCTCCAATTCCTGGCGCTTTCTTCTCTGGACGATTGATTGTGCCAGCCTCCGCTCCTCGCAGACTCCTGATCCGCTCTGGAGGACCTCGACGAGCCCGAGGTCTGGTTGTGACTAGTTCCCGGCCTCATCCTCGACCTGGAGGGACTTTTGATGTCGTACTCGTCGCGAGGGTTGCGTAAAGTGTGCAAAAAGTTGCACGCCCTGCCCTTCGGGCACTTGGGCATCCCGCAGACTGCGTTCCGCCATGATTTCAAGTTCGCAAATTCGCAGTTTAGCTGTCTGCCAGCGAACCATCGGCCCTTCAGGCTCCTCAGAGCCCTGGCAGCTTCCCTCTCGGTATAGTACTCGACGTACATGTTTCCTCTCAGATGAATCTCCGCGTTGCGACAAAACCTGAGGGTCTTGATCCTCCCAAACGATTCAAGCTCGGGTACAACGTCGTTATAGAATTCTCTGAAGTGTTGGCGGGTCTCTGACCCATCAAATTCTAGCCCGATGTCCGTGTCGTATTCCGCCGAATTCTTTTCCAGGGAAAAATGGGAGTAGAATCCAGGAACCAGAAGGACTTTGGAGAGAGCGAGTCTCTGGTGGTTGCGGGAACACGTATCTCCGTATCTGCAGGCTCCGGTCTTAGAGAAAAACGGACAGGGTTCTTTCCCTGGCTGCGTGTTAGTCACCGCTCGAAGCGTCTCAGGGGTGCTCGTACCCTCGTCGATGTAGGTGTCTATCTCCCGCTGCAAATCCGAATAACGTTTCGCCTCCTCCTCCTCGCGGCGACGAACCTCCTCCTTCTTCTTCCGCAATACTTCCTGCTTCAATTCGTACTCCTTTCGGATTCGAGCCTCCTGGTCCAGCTGCTCTTGACGAGCCTTCGCCTTGCGGTCCTGCTGGATTCGCCAATCCTTCTGCGCACGGACCTGGTTTTTTGGAAATAGAAAATCAAAAAGTGTCAATTATGATAAAAAAAAAGTATATTTGATTAACGATAAGTTTGATTTTTCGCACTCGCCACAAATTTCTACCATGTAATTATAAAAATGGCTTCATAACAAATAAATTTTTGAGTATTTGCAGCTTTTTAATTCCATACTCAACCCGGGATTGAAAAACTTACGATAAAATAATCGGCAGATTCAGATGCCCACATCGTTGATTTTTTACTGTTTTTATTTCTACCATTCACGTATTATTTCTTGCTGGTATAAAATTAATGAACGTGAATCTGCAGCGAAAGAATAAACCCTATACGTACTTCAAATGTTTTTTTTTTCTATCGATAATGAAGGATAATGGTAAAATAGTAGATTAGATAAGCGAAAAGGTAGATTACCTCCTCCTCGAGCCACTTCCGTTCCGCTATATCGTGTTGTTCCTTTTCCTGTTTCGCCTCTAGTTCCTCTCGAGCCTGTCGCGCCTCTATCCAGTTCAAATAATCGGCGCTCTCCTTTAGTTTCCGATCAAGCCGTTCGGCGTCAGAGTCGCGCGCGCGTGCCTGGCGCGTCCGCAACCTCCTACGTCGTTCCTTTTTCGCTATACGCCGCCACTCCTTATGACTGATCTTTGCGGCCGTACCTCGTTCCATTTTTCAGCATTGTGAGTGACTTGTGCGTTCGACAAGATACGATCAAGATATCGGACAAACTAATCGACCTGTAGCCACAGATTTTCCTAACCCGTTGACAGCTTCGTTTAGCAGACGACAACCGAGCCGGGATGCGCGCGCGCGGACATATTGCGCGCCGGTTACTTGAATCCGCATTTTCAATATTGAATTATTTTCACGAACCTTAAAAATCGTTTCTACCACACGGGCATTAAAAACTCGTGTTTCTTGCCCTCCTCAAAAGGGAAGGAAGTCACAGTTTTTTTTTACCGGGGAGGAAATAAACTTGCCAGCGGGAGAAAAACCTTTGGCAGAAGGGAAAAAAGTCTCGTGACCATAGTAACGGTGAAATAAACGAAGAAAGTGCTGCCCCTAGTTCACGTTCTCTCTAACCTCACTTTAACTCGTTTTTAATGCATATGCGGTAGAGGATAACACATGTGCCATTGGATTGGTGCATAATATGCTAATATTCAAGATTTGGATGAATCGCAAGTGGAGTGATAAAATTTGCGGAGGATAAAGAAGAACTTTTTTACCGACCGAGTTCGTCTTGCCTATCGCGAGGTAGTGCCACCTGCATGGATGAGGACTAGCAGTAAAGCGATGCGGTATTTACCGTTAGCGGTACCGCTGAGCCACCTGTGCGATCGGCCCACGTTCTTCATTCTTTGAAACGACCAGCGACCTGTGAGGGTCTGTCAACGTGTCAAAGAGCGTCGGGAAGGCCGGAGTATATTCTGTCGGTAATATGCGAGATACTGAAGGAGGAGTTTGTGATATCGTGTTGATTGATCGATAACTCCAAAGACGGGAACATCCGGTCTGCAATTTTTCAAACGATTCTGTCACGTCTGTAGTGGCTTTTGTATAACGGTACCGCATACTCGGTTCACCGGTTACGCGTGCTGGTTACAATTCTCGCTCATCGTCAGTGTGTTGATGGAAATGGGTAACTGGGACTGAAGACAGTGCGCGAAGTATTCAGGAAGAAACTAGATTGAAAACGATAGTTTTCGGGATTGACGTGAATGAAACAATCGAATATAACTTGGATTACTTACTGAGTTTTTTTTTTTTTTTTTTTTTTTATCTTCCTACAGAACGTGACAAAATATTTGAAAACGTGAATGATAGGATAATCTAGTGATAGACTATTAGAAGATTTGAATTAAACTAAAATGGGAGAATCAAACGGTACGGGTTTTGTGGCCCAACACAAATCGCCAAAGTCCAAATTTTGGGCCTACTTCCTATGGTTGTTCGGTGGAATATTTGGAGCTCACCATTTCTACCTGGAAAGGGACGATCACGGTTTTATATGGTGGTGCTCATTGGGCGGTTATTTCGGATGCGGCTGGCTGAGGGACCTCTTCAAGATACCCACGTACGTCGCGGACGCCAATAACGAACCGGAGTACATCGAGTGGTTCAAAAATCAAGTCAGGGCCAACAAGAAGGTAATTTGAATCCGCGCGGGAAACGAATTCACACTTCGTTCCTCAAATCAGCCGTTTCTGCGACCGTGGGAGTCAGTCTGCGCATGCGCGGAGTACAATAATGACCACTTTGAACTCCTAGGATCCAAAAGTGGTCATTATTGTACTCCGCGCATGCGCATTCGCAGTAAAATTTTGGATCGTTCGACGGTTCCACCTGACCTCAAAACACGTTATATAAACAATCGTGTGCAGCGAGGAGACTTGTGAAATTTTCAACCTCGACAACTTGTCATGAGGCATTTTATCGTTTTACACCAGTTCGCATACTTTGTGAATAATGTTATAACGCTGTTTCTTGTTTTTGTTTTTGTTTCATCACACTCGAAGATTCTTCTGCGTATTATAATCACTATGTATATGAAATTATAGGATTTGAAACTGACAAGGGGACAGAATAAAGGCTTTTTTTCGCTTAATTTCGTTCTTGAATCTTGAATCGAGGATGAAAATGAACTGCTGGTAGATTTTTCCATCCTCGATGTCCTTTATTTTTCTTGTTTTTTATTAATGCAGCTGTAACGACTGCTGCGACTGTTCGATGGAATAAATAATTCACTTTCATTATACACTTGTGTAAAGGCAGTTGCAGCGCAAAAATTATAAACAACAAAATATAATGACCACGTTATCGCTGTTACTCATGTCTGTATACCGGGTGGCCGATAATGAAACCAGACCATTTCTAAAACCGGGTCGCGTTAACCGATTGAAAAACGATCATTTCAATGAAAACTATGAGATAGAATATTCAAAGTTCGAGGAGATACTCAAGTAAAATCGTAAATTGTTGTTTTCTTGAAATCTCTACATGATCATTATATTTTGATACCCGGATGAATCAAAACAGGACTTTTTCACAAACAGATCACATTCGCGTACTAGAATTGACCGTTTTTTCGAGTCTCTGCATTTGACTCTGTTTATCACACTTCAGCCGTCATTTTCAACGGTACGGTTCTGCGGAGCCGTGGTGATAGCCTACCTATGGGGGCAGCTGATCTACATGGCGATACCAGAGGAGGAGATATACGGCATAAACTTCAAGCCACTCATGATCCTCATTCCGCTGGGGGTGGCGTTGGGTGAGTGAAACGGACGACTGTCATGCAACAGACGTTTATCAGAGCGTGACTCGAATTTATCCGAATCGTTTATCCTCCCCCCGACCATTTGTTCTTATTACCGTCGATAACTCGAAGCCCCATCGTCTGAATCGTTGTCAAATCCTCTCCTCGTCACTTTCCAGGTGTTTGGTTCGTGGGCAACGTCGGTCGCGAGGAGGGTTCGATCTGGGTGGCTTTGGTGTCGGCGTACGCTTGTTACCCGACGCTGACCTACCTCGGGGACGACAGTACCTGGATGTCGCTGATGGTACTGACGTCCGCCATCGCCTTCGACACCTGGAGCAAGCGGTGGAGACTCAAACCGAAGAAGAAGCACAGCTTGACTCGCAGAATCGCCGTCCTGGGGGTCGCCGTTCTCCTCTATTCCGCCCTCTGGGGAAGCTATTTCTACTTCAACGCGAGATTCACGGACAGCGAAGGGGAGGAGATCAAGATATCGGAAGCCGTCAAGCACTTCCTCACTTCTCCCATTTGGCTCGATCTCAAGGTACGAATTTTAACGAAATAACAATTTGAGCTTTGTTTTCGAGCAGCAAAACTTAAGACAATCGATGAAAATTCGAAAAAGCCATAAAAATGTTCGGTTTAAGCTGTAGTATATACAGGGTGGCCCATTTCACGTGTCGATAATGGGCGGGGCTAACTTCGAAACGTTCAGAATATGTAGATTCGACGTCGAAATTGGATTGTCAGTCAAAGTTATGCCACTTCAAGATTAAACCATGAAGCTAGCAGCAGCGATAGTTAGCAGCAAAAAGTGCTGAATTCAATTAAAATCAGACAATGAGGCCCAAGTATTAAAATTTTGTGAAATATTATGCAGAGTGAATGCTCTCACAAAAAGAAAGACATGAATCTCCACCATGTCATTCTATTCAGGAGAAGCTTGAAATGTTTCAGCTTCATTACTTTAAGCCCCTCCCATTTTCGACACATGGAACGCGCCACCCTGTATATTATCTAAGAATTTCTGATCCATGACCAGGCGAGCTTGCAAGAGACTTGGAGACACGCGCAGCACCACGGTTTTTGGGAGACCTGGAGGCAGTTGGTCGACCTAACGGATCCTAGAGGCGAGATAAACGCGTACAAGGTGAGTTTCTTCCCTTCAGACAATTTCTATTGACTTTAGACCTTGTGGTGATCGTCGTCCTGCCTCGTCTAGGTGTTGGGTCTGACCCAGACAGCTTCGCAGAGCGAGGTCACCAGTCGATGGAGAAGTTTGTCGCGAGAGCATCATCCCGACAAGGTGAAGGGTTCGGATGATGAGAGGAGAGCCGCGCAGGAGAGGTTCATGGAGATACAGCAGGCCTACGAGATCCTTTCGAGTGCGAAAAATCGTAGACAGAGTAAAAACAGAAAAACTGCCTAACCGCTTGTATAAAAATACGTTGAATAAATTTGAATTCGCATTGTTTCCCATTCTCTCCTTTATTCTTCGATATCTCCTATCTTCTTCTGTGGTAGGAAAGAAAATATAAGAAAAATGATGAAAACGTTTTTATATAAAAAATTTATTGTACATATAGATACATTTATAAAATAATGCAATCTTTTTTGACGATGGCTTTAGAGGACTTTGATAAGGTCCGAGTACAGTGGATAAAAGTATGAGTGTCTTCTTTTCGCGTTTAAGTAGATATATAATTAATTGAGGGGTATTTTATATCGATTCAAGTTTGTCGACCCAATCATTTTTATTAATGGTCGTCAAACTTTGAGACTGTTTTAATGCCAGATCCCTCCGTTCATGAATAGGAATCAATTTTACACAGACTCGCCTACATCGTATGCACGTAGAACCTACAATTAATTAAATAATACGATTAATATTTAAGGCACGATACCGATATGAACGATGGTCGTCAGCACCAGTGAGCTGCGATATAACCCTATGGACTTATCTCTCTATATACACGGATGAATAATCTTCAAACAACGAATAGGCGATTATTGATTAGCGTTAAGTGTATAAACAACTGCCTATATGGGGTATTCCGTGTCAACTCGATCAATGATTTCCCCATACCATTTTTTACTCACTTCACGATTTCCTACATGATTCTTCGATCTAGAAAAAGCACTGCTCACTTTTTTCAGATTTTTCCCGCCAAGCGTAAATTCGGCCCCATCGAAAATCGACGTTTTTCATTCCGATCATTTTGACACCCGACCAATGATGGCCGATTTTTTTTCAAATAAATCGCAATGCTGCAACTTTCTGAGAATTCTACTAAAATTGAGAAAAATTTTCAGGCACTTCTGAAGGTTTTGGAGAATTTTGAAAGAGGTCAATTTCAGACAGGGTGAAATGATCATAAAAAATTACCGCTCAGCTTCTTTGAGATCGGTAAATCATATTAAAAAAATCTCAAATCGAATGAAAAACGGCGAGGGAAAATCATTGGTCGTGCCCATATGTAACGCTACGTGTAATACAATATCAATTAACGTCTTAAAAAATAATCAATTCACCTACTTGTTTTTCTTTTTCGATCGCGGCGGTTTTGTGACGGAAGATTCAATCTTCTCAGAGGCAATTTTCTCCGTGAAGTTTGTATTACATTTTTCACCTGTTCGATAACCCGCGTTAATTGTGCCTCCGGACTGCGTTCCGTCGGACGACGCGACCAGCGTGATTCTGAAAACACGATTAAATTATCGTCTCGTTCCACCCAGGGTAGAAGCACCGTTTTGGGCCACTCGACGGCCACTTGTGGTCAGTTCTTAAAGGTTGATTACTCATTTCATCAAAATGTTCGACGACTAGCATAAATATAGCTTGAATAAAGTCTAGGATACAGTTTTTCAATAATTAATTACTTCCGAACCAATTTATTCAAAGGTTGAAGCGTGTTTTTACCTTTTGTACCGTTTTTGGCCATCAATTGCTCCATGAGTGGGCATATCAGGAGATATAGGCAACAGGGCTTTTGCGCCACCCGAAAATTTCCAAGTCTCGAAATCGACCTACTGCGCATGCGCGAGAGCGGGAGATATTTGAAATGCAGGTTTACTGCGCATGTGTCGAGGCGGGAAATTCAAAATCAAGGACGATGAGTCGTCTTCTGGAACGGGTATGACGTCATTTCCTGAGGTCGGGGAGCCGTTCCGTGCGATTCCCGAAGTATTGCTTTTTCTGAATTGATTGGACTACAAAATTCCTGGAATATGACCTGCTGCGCCACGCGGCACGCCGTGAGATTCTCGAAGTTTCAAGTGTAAGCTTTTTTTTATTAACCCAGAGGGCTAAGTCTAATATACAGAATACTGATTCCACGTTATTCAATGCAATATGCCAATAAAGCCGGATAATCAAATAAGTCAGGCTGTAACAGCAATGCCTCCCTCAGGCCCCGAGGTGCCTTTCCAGCCCCGGCAACGCCTGAGTCTCCCAGCGTCCTGTTTATGTCGTCTATCACGTCCTCAGCATCTAGGCTCGCTGCATACCCCGAAGAACGGCGTCGCGGTGTCAAGTGACCCAGAGTATTGGGCCTAGCCTAAATGTTTAGATGACGTGACCGTCGGGCGCGTACACAAGGTGGCTTTCTCGGAATTGATCGGACTTATAAATTACTGGAACATGACCTGCTGCGCTGTACGCAGTGAGATTGTAGAATCTTCACCATACGCAATTTACAGCTTCAAAAGACACCGCAATTCAAGTATCAAATTCCATTCCTCGTTAATTTTTCGAACAACAGTGTCGGATTGCTTATCATTAATTAATTGCATATGAATAATGCTTGAGTCAAGGGAGGATTCCTGAAATTATTTTGAACCCGTTTCGACACGCAGCACTTTGCTAAATGCACTTTCCAACTGTAAAGACACCGCGATTCCAATATCAAATTACATTCAATGTGACATTCCAAACAATAGTATCAAATCGCTCATCATTAATTAACTGCAGATAAACAATTTTTCGAGCGAACGGTTGATTCCTGGAATTCATGTGTTTCAACCGGCTCAATCGATCTTTCCAGACTGCATATTAATTCCTTACACGAATAATCTTAGTTGATATAGTATTGAAGACTTCAAGCAACGTCATACATGAACATAGATCAGCAAATGCAGTTATCTTCTGTTTATGCAAGACGTTATATAAAATTCCTGAATGCTAATGTATTGTTCTTTGGGGAAGGTAGCACAACCTTACACTTATTCACTTGCGCACAATCCAGTTCATGGGTATTCAGTTTTTGTGAACTCCGGCAATAGCGAAGACAGCGATCGCAGATTAATTTTTTTCGTTTCTTCTTTCGAAAGTTGCTTGCAAACCAAACGAAACAGGTCTTTTATCCAGATGTAATGGAATCTGATTGGCGTCTCCTCTTCACTGCCCGCGTAGAAAAATATTGTGTGGCCAATATATGGCGCGTATATGGGATCTTGCAATTGCACATATATTGACAATATATGACGATTATATTTCCCATGTATGGGTACACTAATGCTAAGCCGCAATAGTCACTATTCATGCCATATACGGGCAATACTGTGTGGCAACTATATGGCCAATATATCTATGCACTTGAAAGAAAACTTTATTTTTAATCATATTGTTATTGTTAATAAAAATGAAATATAATATAAACCAATCATCCATTTACAAATCTTCAGATATATACCTATCTATATATATGTACATATACTTGTGCAGTTCAACCTAATTTGAACATTCGAATATCGATAGATTTTTCACATTATATTTTATTTTTATTAACAATAATTATGTGAATAATAATGAAGTTTCCATTCAAGTATAAAGATATATTGGCCATATAGTTGCCACACAGTATTACCCGTATATGGAATGAATAGTGACTATTGCGGCTTAGCATTAGTGTACCCATACATGGGAAATATAATCGTTATATATCGCCAATATATGCGCAATTGCAATATCCCATATACGCGCCGTATATTGGCCATACAACATTTTTTTACGCGGGTGCCACTATCTTCATGGTCTATTTCCGTTCCATCGACGTAGTAATTTTGCAACATGAGTAAATTCACATGCTTATTCTTCTTTAGAGGTGTGACGTAGATGGGTACAGTCTTGGATTTTCCATTTCGTTTTTCCAAAATGTATACATTAACGGAAATATAATTTTGTTTCTCAAATTTTGGAATTTGTTCCCGTGTTACAGGAAAATCTATGCCATCAAAATTCAATTCGTCAACTGGATGTAACGCAGATAGCAGTGCCCATTTAAAACACTAATCATCATCGTTACGTACATTGACATATGCATGCTTTTTCTTGATGAGTGCAGGTATTTCAATGGGATTATATTTGTTAATGTTTATTGCTAAGTTCACGATTGAGTGTAATGACCAACTGGAATCCTTATCCTGAAATTCTTCCATATCCTCGAGGATTGGATCCCGCACATTCTGTACAAGCCATTCTTTCAGATCAGTCGTTTGGAGGATCGGAGCATTTTTCGTGTTGAAATACTTAATCTCTATGACTTTTTCCTCATTTTTCATGATGCTGTACTCAGCTGCAAACACACTGTTGACTTTCAATGAGGTCTCTTTCTTGAGTGCGTTTGTAATCCGAAATTTGAAAAGAGATGACGCATCTGTCTTGAACGCGATCGTGTCCACGTGTTTCAAGTTCACTATCACTCCCGATCGTATGCGTAATGCGCTTCTCGAAAGCAGACTCCAAATCACACCATGTCACTCTATCGCTCCGATTCTTTCGCTTTTGCAATCCACTGCCCTTCACCGGTAGGCCTTTGAGAAGAAGATTCGCACCCTTCGATTGACCAATTGTCGCTAGGTACTTTTGCTTCTCCGGTACAGTTGCAGCTGTCCCAGAATTCGTATGCTCTTTGTACCACATTTCATCCACTTGTCTACTTCTTGAGCATTTACCTTACAGTTGGCTAAAAGAGTATAAGCTCGTTTCATGAGAGCAACTGTTTTCTAACATTGTTCCACCGACATCGTGTCTATTATATTTTATACCAGAAATTAAGTCGCACTGCAGTAATTTTAATCCACTCCTTTCATGAGCAACATCAAAACTGATGAATAAGTGACAAATAAACTCCCTTATAAAGGGCCTGATTAGCAGAAAATTCTTGGAATCGTTCGTTTATTCATCGGCTGTTAACTAATTTAAATTAATGATGAGCGATTTGATACTATTGTTTGGAATGTAACATTGAATGTAATTTGATATTGGTATCGCGGTATCTTTACAGTTGGAAAGTGCATTTAGCGAAGTGCTGCGTGTCGAACTGGTTCGAAATAATTCAAGGAATTTTGTAGTCCAATCAATTCAGAAAAAGCAATACTTCGGGAATCGCACGGAACGGCTCCCCGACCACAGGAAATGACGTCATACCCGTTCCAGAAGACGACTCATTGTCCTTGATTTTTAATTTCTCGCCTCGGCACATGCGCAGTAAACCTGTATTTCAAATCTCCCGCCCTCGTCGTCCTTGATTTCCCACCCCGACGCAGACTACAGGAAATTACGTCATACCCGAATGTTCCGGAAGATGACTCATCGTTCTTGATTTTAAATTTCCCGCCTCGACGCATGCGCAGTAAACCTGCATTTCAAATCTCCAGCCCTCGCGCATGCGCAGTAGGTCGATTTCGGGACTTATGGAGCAATTGATGGCCAAAAACGGTGCATCTTAGAATCTCACCTGAGTTGAGGAACGCTGAGAGGACGTATCAGGCTTTTTACAACAGGTGGAACATCGCCTTGTCTCGGGAGGGCCGGACTGCTCGCGCAAAGCGCAGCGCTGGTGAGCTGCGAGACGAGAGAAAAGCTGCGGTTGTCCGGTCCAGAGCTGGTCCTGAAGACCCTTCGTATCTTGGACCTCAGCCCGTTCGACTGGGGCGGGACGTTCGTGGGCATCGGTGTCACCTGGTGAAACGATGAACATTTAGCATTCGGACGTGTCGCTTGATCCGTACCCACCTTCCCCTGAAGGACTCGGGCCGCGAGCTCCGGCTCGCTGCCCCATCTGCAGGACGTGGTCCTCTCGAGGAGCCTGTGTCTAGCGAACCGCTCTATCACCTCAGCGCACACGTATCTTCCGCAGAATCTTGCCCACTGTTCGGCGCGTAGACCGCGACCGTAGTCTCTGAGGGTCGGATTCGCCCCTGAAAAATATATAGGGTTTGGAGAAGCCACTTTTTTACTAGTTCAGACTGGACTCAGAAACTTAGAAGGAAAAGATAGGATTTCGTTGGACCCAGAGATTTCAGAGTCACAGAACAGAACTCTTGTAAGACTCTACAAAATTCCACCAACTTCATCCGATTCCACAGGATTTCGCGGGATACTTGATAGGACACCGCGAAAATTGATTTCAAAGGACTTCGGCAGCCATGTCGAAATTGACTTTTAATAGGGAAAAACTATCCAGGGCCCGACTAGAAACGTCACGCTCGATCCGAGGAGGTAGCTAGATAGTTTTCCCCATTTGGAACATGGTAGCCACTATGAGTAGTGAAAAAAAAACGTTCCTGACTTTTCCGTGACTACATTATCATTTTTTCCGGACTGAAGTTCCGACGAATTAGTGGTTATTCGAGTATAATGAACAATTCTCTGAATCAATGGAGAAGGAAAATTATTTTTGAGAATACATTTTTATTTATAATCCATACAAGTTTTGCTACTATTTCCATTGATCAATTGATTTCCGAGGATCTTTTATTTTGTTTCGTTTTGTATAACGCCATAAAATTCCCTGACCTTTCCCTGACCATTCTTCGAATTTCTTGACTTTTCCATGACTTCCCAGTTTTCCCTGACCATTTGAATTTTACTAAACTTGGGTCTTTGTCTCCAACTCACCAGCGAACAGAAGAATCTTAGCGCACTTGGTCCTTCCCTGAAGGGCAGCCTTCATCAAGGGTGTGAATCCTAGCGTGTTTCTAGCGTCGATTTCGATGCCAGCACCGCGTTGCAGGAGAGCACTGACGCACTCTAATTGTCCTGAAATAAAACGCTGATTTATACATCCAGCGTACGTCTATAATTACCCGATCTTTAAATACACCCGGGTGCTTGTAAACATTCGTCGTTTTGTGTATACCGCGGGTGATCAAACCGCGGTGAATTAACGAACGGTTCAACCGGTTTTATTGACAATCTGATCGATTGTTTCTTAGAAAACGCGTATCGCAAGGTGGTTTGTACGTTATAACAAGAGTTCTCGGTTCTCCGTGTCGCTGTAAAAAAAGAACCAACGAGAAGGCTGACCCGCCGCACGTCGACGTAGCCGGACTAAAATAGACCACAAAAGCGATTCGATTGTGCGCCTCGTATCAACGAGGTCAAAGCCAGGGATTCGGAAAACTGGGACCCACCCGCGACCTAAAAACCGTTGAATTGACGTGTCAATGGTCCGTGAATTGATACAATGCGAATTATGGTGAATTGACTTCAATTATAATGAATTGATTCGTTAAATTATACTGAAAATGTTAATGCGAATTGATTCGAAGAAAAAAAATTGATGTGTCAAGCCCGGATTTAGTTATTTTCTCCTCGGTATAAAAAGCGCCAATAACCCGAGATTCGGATCGATTGATTTACGGCTCTTGGCAGCATTCGGCCGTAAATCAAATCGAAATTATACTCGATCCTATAAACACTCGAAAAACGAGAAAACAGATCCTCACCAGCCTGCGCGGCGAAATGCAGCGGCGTGTTTCCCTCGTTGTCCGGAAGATTGACGTCGACCTCGGGAAAAGTCAGCGCGGCCTCGAGCATAGGGACGCTTCCGTTTCCGGCCAGGTAGCTGATCGCGCTCTGAAAAAGATTTATATAGTCCAAGATTGATTCCGATTCAAACCCTGACACACGATTATTTATAAACAAGTGTTTACCCTGCCGCTTGCGTCAACCACGTTTATGTTCATGTCCCTGACACCCTGGGTCCTACCGCGAGCCATTATGTGCCTGAGGGTCGAGGCGTTGCCCTCGCGGGCCGCCCTGATCAGGGCCAGGGGCCCCCCGGGCGCTACGGTCGTCGTCGTCGTCGTCGCGACGTCTCGAAGGCTCTCAAGACTCTGCGACGTACGATCTGAAAGACAAAGAAGACAAAACACGATATCAGGATAATAAGTTCTTCATTTTTTTTGACCCCATCGAAGCGTTCGGTGTCGTAGGTCATGACACTGTCACAATAATCGTTATGAGAATCGGTAATGAGGAGGATGTCGTCGAGGCGTGACAGACAGAATTAGTGGCTGACCGACCTTGCAAGACACCTTTGTGGTAGACCTTGGCCTCGTGGACGTGTGTCTTTGAGGAAAAGAGCGATTTCTTCTCCTGGAAGCTCGTGTCCGAGCTGAAGGAGACCGACTTCTTGACGCCAACACGGGCCGGTTTCTTCCAGCTGCTGGGCAGGGTGGTGCTGGGCGACCTTCGCAGGTCTGTGCAACGGTAGCTCTCCGGGATGCCCGTGGTGGTTGTTCCGTTATCTCGATATACCTGCGCCGTCTTCACTTCCGGGGACGAACGAACGGCGAAAGAGTCCCTTCCGTTTCCCTGGGACAGGAACACGGAGGGCGATTTTTTGCCCGGATATTGTCGCCCTGTAAAACGATACCGAAACACGTATCAAATCTGTGTAACGTGAACAAATCGATGAGGGCATTCTCAACTTGACGTCTTTGACAGAATTTTGTACACGGTCGAAGAGTGACTCTGACTCTGAGGATTACTTCAGAAGCCTGACGAATATTCTGAGTTATAGATTATGAAGATTGTTTCGTATTTTCAACATCTTGGACTGCAGGGTTACGATATTCACCCCAGGAAAACTTGAAAAAGGACGTTTTTGTCGTTTTCTTCAGCACTTTGGGGAAGTTGAATGGATTTTTCACCAAGTATCCCTCGATAAAATTGAATTTGTTTTGCGACATTCTTTTTCTTATTGAAGAAAGAAAAGATTCGTGTACTTATGAGTCCCATCATTCGCTTCCAGAACGATTGTCTTTAGACTGTCTTTACAGTAAAAAATGACTACTTTTTTACAAATTAGTTGTTTAAAATTGGGGCATTAAAATTTGTCGAGTATTATTGGTCAAATTCATGCACATCGTCGCCTTAGTATTTATCTGCCTTGCACAGACCATTTTGTAACGAACTCGAGTTTTATGAAATAATTCTGAAACAAAAATTCAAATTGAGAAAATCAAACTAAAAAACTGTTTCAAGTCACCCGTCACTGTGAGAAGATTATACAAAACTGTGACAGAGATACTTTCAAATAAGTGTTATCCAACTCTGAACTCGAGAATTTCGGTTGGATCGAAATGGTCTGTACGGCAACGACATTGCCATCAAGAATATTCGGTTCAAAGTTCGCTTTTTAACATTTTTTGCATGGAAAATCATTCTGATAACAAGTGCGCGAAAAGTGGGGCTTTGCATGGCGGTTTAGCAGGACGATTGCACGCCGGGATTGTGGGGTGAGGTTTTTTCGTGCACTTATCATTGAAAATGTGGTGTGTGACTTGTTCACAATCCTGCACGATGTGACTCTGGCACAACGTTCACTTATGACTTTTTTATCCTCAACAAAATTTATCAAAATCTGAGTCCTCACCGTCCCTGTCCTCGCAGAATCCCGTCGCCCAGGAGAGGTTCCTGGCCTCTTTGGCCTGGGAAACGGTCACCTTGACTCCGACGCTGCGGTTCTTTCTCGGATTCTCGTTGACGGAAGGAAGCTTGGAGTTCGCGGTGTAAAAATTGGCGATTGTGTCGCGATCGGCGGCGGATTTCTTCCTGCCTTTATTTCCGGCGAATTCGCGGGTCTTCTCTGCGGTAGGATTGCTGTATCGAGCCGCGGTAGTCTCGCAGATTGAGAAGCTCGAGAATCCGTGGTCCCGGTTGTTCCGGACGTTCTCCCTCCTCGAAGACGCGACTATGCTGTAGTTACTATAGTCTCGGGATTTCCTCCTCGTGCAGCTGGAAGACGAAGGACCGACCTTGGACCTCGATCCTGCACCCCGACCCTGACGATCACTGTGCTCTTCGATTATGCGACGAACCTTCTGCAACGATTCAACGCGAAAATGAATAAATGAATGAATGAATGAATGAATAAATGAACGAAAAAACCGACAGGAAACTATGGCGATCACAAGGATATTATAAAATACCGTAAATAGCTCGTGAAATATTGAGGAATAACTGAAATAACTGAGAAAATGAATGAAATAATGAGAATTGAAAAAAAATGGGTTGAAATAGATGAAATACTGTGAAATGAGAAATAATAATTTGAAAAAAAAAATGAAATAATTTGAATTTTTGCACTAGAAAAAAAAGTGTGTCAGTCAAATCTTGAGTTATTTTCCCTTCGTTTTCAAAATAATGTTTGATCGGTATGAAATATAGTTGTCTAGAATTCGAGGAAGTGGAAATAGAACTCGCCCACGTGGTTCAAGCTGCAACTCACGATTATTCGATCATTTCGTGAAAACCGCAGGGAATCGAATTGACACAGTTTAGTGAATTCAGAACTCGACTATATTTTTAAGAATCATTTGTTCTAAGAATCTGACTCATAGAAAATGAAGAATAAAATTAAACCTCCTCCAGTTAAAGTGTTAAAAATATATTGAAATTTCTTATAAAAACAGGAATATAATTTCCAAATCCTGGTGATTGGAATGAAATTAATATAAAACATTTTGAAATTTCATATTTGTGGTCAATTATCAATAGTTGATCAAATCAAAAGCTTGAAATTGTCATTTTTTGGTACATTCTGCAATATTTTATGATCCGATTTGGCAATTATTGTAGCCATGGAAACCCATTTTTGAATGAAATTATCATGAATTCTCATATCATATGAGCATTCAGCCAAATTTTCAAAACATTCTATATATATCATTTAGTATGAATCTTGGCTATGCAATTTCCGAATGATTTTGCATTTTCAAAACTGTTATATAAATATTGAGATATTGAAAAAGTTGAATTCTATATAATCTACAAAAAGTATACGTCAATTGCTTCACATACATTTTTTATGAACCTTCTCACAGTGTACGACTGATGATGCGAAAATAAAACCGCGCAGACTCTAAAGTGTCGAAATTAAAAATATCGCGACATCGCGATTGATTATGCGAAGCGTAATTCGAGCACGCGCTACCTACGCGTCAAGTACCTACGTACAAAGCAGCTCCGTATAAAAGATACTGAATTAAGATCGTTACATCGTTGACTCCACTCACGTGCTATAGCCATCATGTGTAACTATCGCGTCGAAAAACAAGCGTCAATCAACTCCGCGTGGGCATCGCTAAATTTTCCACGTTATATCATATCCAAGAAAAATTTAAGAAAATAATCCAATCTATCGACGATTAAATCTAGGGGAAAAAACCTTTCTTCGATCTCACTCAACATATCACTTACCAAAATATCGTCAGAACACTATAAATCTTTGGAAAAGACTTGAAATTAGACTCGAACTTTCATTTTTTTACACAATTTTTTGTTCACGTTCACGTTAACGAGGCGAAATCGTTCAGGAAATAATCGATCGCGTATCGATGATGGAACGAAACTTGATGACTTGATTATATTTTCACCGATTTATTATAGAGTATTTCGTGTTTTATTTTGTCTTTTATGGAACCGAAACGGATCACCCGAAGGCGTTTAGCGTCTTCGGAGGATAAAATCCGACTACTATTATCCCGGGTTCTGGTCTCGTCTCGTAGAGATTTTGAGCGAAGAGCGAATCGCGTCTCTGACAACCAGCGGCGCTATATTTACACGCCGGTTGAACACGGGTTCGCGGATAGCGTCGATCGTTGAGTCTGCATATCGCGTGTGTTGACGAAATATTGGATATGGTCGAAGATTGAAAAACCGATGATGATATAGAAAAAAAAATAAGAAGAAGAAGAGGAACGCGACGAACGATCACCTCGCGACCGCTTACTTGGTACGTGGTCGGTTCGGCAGTGACAATGCAGAGTTTAGAGGTGCTGGCATCGACGACGACCTTTCCATTCACCGTGGAGAAGGAGTCGAAATCGGAATCGGAGCCGGAGCCGTTCCAGGACCTTGATAAACTCATAGGACGACCCCCCACCGTGAAAAACTCCGTACTTGATCGGGGAAGCTAGAAACAATCGGATGGGATCAACCAAAGCCTCTTCGACTTCCCGTTTATCGGGTTTCACAGAAAAACAGGGAGTTATTGTAGTGCAATCGACCCGAGACTGGAAAGTTTAGTTTTTACTCGATCTCCACGTTTTGAGGTCCAGATAATCATCGCCAACTATTTTGAGTTTGACATTTTGAAAATTGAAAATACCTAGAAAAGTCAGCCCAAACCCGCTTGTCTTCGCCTTTTTTATGGGCCAGCAATAACTGATCGAATGAACGTGTCAATGGTCAACCCGTACGGAAGTATATATATTTTGTGAAGTATATGAAAAGTATATTTCAACCTAAATATATGTCCTTTATAAGTAATTTATAATATATTTACATTTTTCATATATGTAAAATATATTTGATATTTCTCGCGATTCCGACACCAACCCTAATGCTTCGTATATATAATGATTATATTTTTAATATATTTATTATCTATTCGCGTTTTATATGTGACACATATATGGTCGATATGCGTTGGGAAATGCATGCAAAATATATACATTATATATTTGAATGCTTATATCTCCTGCTTATATTTTTGCAGCATATAGCACATATATTTCATATATATAATACGAGGTACATCACAATATATGTTACTATCATACGGAAGTATATATATTTTGTGAAATATATAAAACATATATTTGAACCTAATTAAATGTCGATTAAAAGTCATGTATAATTTATTTACACTTTGTATATATGTAAAATATATTCGAAATTTCTTGCGATTCCGACACCAAC
>JAFFZH010012444.1:6289-18185 GCA_018420115.1 Euura saliciscinereae
TGAAGTCCCTTGAAGTTCCATGAAGCCCTTGAAGTCCCGTGAAGTCCTTGAAGTATTCGAAGTCCCTTGAAGTCCCATGAAGTCCCTGAAGTCCCATGAAGTCCCGTGAAGTCCCGTGAAGTCTTTGAAGTCTTCAAGTCTGGTGTACGCCATTTTTCGGAGTGGTCCATCCCTCGCGGAATACAGTAGAATTCTAGTTGCTGATGGAGCGATTTATCTTCTTTGAAATTTATTACATGTGAACACAAGTATATTTTTTTTTTGTAAAACCTAGTTTATGTACTAGCATTTCGTGCTTTGTTGGTATAACGGATAGTAAATTCGTTGTTTGCGTTTTTGGTTCAAGGTGAAAGATTCCTCGGTCTATGATTTAATTGCCTGCAGTCACACACAGCTGCAGGTGTAGTAATCCAGTTGTTATTTATTTACGAGTGTAAAAATGTATTGACGCCGAACTTTATAGAGTCTGATGAAATAGAAATAGCTAGTGGATAACTGAAACGAAAGTTTTAAACTTTCAAAGTGAGCTTGGCGAGTTTAGATCCGTAGCCATTCCGATTCCGGAATAAAGGGAAGCCCGACTGTCACGTGTTGGCAAAACTAGGAGTTTCGCTAATGGATAGGTCAGCAAACGCGAAGGCGAATAAACGCGATAAAAGGTAGAGCGAGAACAGAACCATGGAGGTGTGGAGTGTCCGAGGGTTGTAATGAAGAACAATGGAACAAAAATGGGGCTACACATCTCCTTCCCAATTATACCACTCGTGTTTTATACCGCATCGTACGATTGGAGCTGCTCACGTGGACTGGTTATTTCAACGGGTGAAAAGCACCACTCACGGTGTTTATTCAGGTCCTCGGTCCAGATTTACCCCCAAGCAATTACGCGATTCCAGGTAAGGGTGAATAGAATCGTTCGAATCCGGCCACCTGACGGGTTCAAATTTTCGGTTTGTTGTTTGAGGCTAAATTTTTCACCATTTGAGGCACAAATTTTCGTTATGTTTGCGAAACTGCAGCTCGAACCGGATTTTGCGAGATTTTATTTGCCATTTTCATTCAATTTCATTTATTTTTCCACTACCTCTGGAAATATTTTTCATATACCAAGGAGAAAGTTAATGACGTTGGGAACGTGGCACCTAGCATTAGTCACTGCCGTCCGCGGAGAACGTAATAAGTGACGAGCAAAGGAAACAAAAAAAATGAGAAGGAAAAACCTGGTAAGAAAATTGTGTGGCAGAAACTGAGAACTGGAAAGTATCATTCTGGTGAAATCAATGTTCATTACATTTGTTGAATCACACTGTACTGATCATCCTCTCAAAGAGGAAGCAGTATCTGGCAGAATTCTTTCGACACCCGAGTCGGTGTTGGTTGACTTTATCAATCATATCAGTCCCTGCGAAATGGAATACGTGATGAGCCTTCGTTTAGTCCTGTGATATTGGAAATCGATCGCATTTGGAAAATGACATCGAAAGTGTTGCGACAGTGTAACAAAGTCAGGTGCGCAGCAGCGAGGCAATGAAAGAAGGTGGAAAATGGGGGTACCGGTGAAAATATAAGGGGAAATAAGGACGAGAGGATGAATAAGGGGAAGAAAAGTTAGGGACGTGGGCGATATACATCTTGGAGATCCGATAAGACAGGATAGATATGTTTCACGGCGTCTTACCTCTTTACTCGTATTAAATCGAATGCCGCGGTATTCTCATGCATGCCAATTCCAATACCGACGTTCAGATTTATACGTTAACGTAAATATGTTGGCTACGACGTTATTCCAAACGTTTTCCACATCTCTCGCGAAAATCATACCCGTAAATAATACTAAGCGCCACATTCATCCGATGTGCAGAGTGAACGAAAGGATTTCCCGATTCATATTTCGTCGTTACACGAACAACACGTGATGCTCGTCTTCAGAAATGACCTATTATACTCCCCAGTTTTTTTTTCTTCCCTTACGAACGTACGAAACGGTTTTACAAAGACTCGATTCATTCCTATCCCCATTTCGCGAAGGCAGACGCTTTTCAGTATTCCGAAAAGTCGAGAGAGAAAAAATCCCGTTAACGGAGCCACCCGGTGTCGTCGGACTCGTCCCCTCTCACCATAGCCATTACAATTTCGTCGGTTACTAGATCTGCGAACCATTCAAAGAAAGTGGCAAAAGTTACGTGGAACAGGCAAAGATTGAGAAACGTCCATTTAGCCAACCACCTTGTTCATTCAACACTCCGCGCAGTTGAGCTCGAGGCATAAAAATTGTCGCCTCCTTTTTACCTCGGACTAATGAGGCTCGAGGATAACGTCACATCCGTTTATTGGATGCTTTCGCGCTTTTCGCGAAAAATTGTGCAGATTTCGCCACGTGTGGCTGATTGCATTTTCATGCAAGCGATTGCGAGGGTGTCGAAAAGTATCAGGTTTTTTCATTCGCACCTTCCGTCACGGTTTGCAAATGAGGTTTGTTCACCCGTCGTGCGAATTAGAAACGTTCATTTCGGAGTGACTTTGTGTCATGTTGATGCGAGGAGAAGCAACAGCGAGGACCCTTGAGAGTCCTTGATGAATTTCGTAGCAGACATTCGCCGATTAAAATGAGTCTTTTAGCCCAAGAATTTCGCTCTCGTTAGATTGAACGCTGCTTGTTTTCGACAATGTACACAATCAGACTAAGAGACATCTTCTCTTATGAAGGTTCTGAAAGCTTTAGGATATTTTGAAAGACATCGGATCCAAGGTTGATGAGATTCTTGAAATCTGATCAAATGACAGAAAAAGGAAACGTCAAAGTTCATTCAAGGTGCGAATGATCTTCTCTCGTCGTAAGGGTTTAATTTACGAAATAATGATACCACGAAGCAATCCCGTGCTGCAGAGATTGTGAGATTTATAAAAAGACATCAACGAGATTGCCGTGGACAATTCGGTACGCGACATCCTCTAAATGTCCTCTGAGACTGTTTGTAAGGTCTTGACAAAAGTTTTGTAACGTAATTGTACGAGTCGGTGTTGCCAAGGGGTAAGTGTATTATTGACCCTCGTGCAAACTTAAGAACAAACATTTTTTTCTTCTCTCTTCTGTGCTTTTATTTTTCGTTTTTATTCCACCTGTCAAGTTTAACGAATTATGGAGATATACACCCTCGTTATTCGACTTCTTTGTTCTTCAAGAAATCAAACCGTTATGTCATGTATTATCATACATCAACGAAACTGCTGACAATAAATCCAGCCTCCCCTCATTCATTTGCCTTTTTCCGGAATATTATACGAAACGCGTAAAGCTTCATGCTATGACGTCACTGTTCAGGAAAAAAAGAAATCTATTCATTGTATCCTCAGATTTTCGCTTTATATCGAATATATCACATAAGGAAAATGCGAATTCTGACGTCATGGGCTGCAATGACAATTTTCTGCCAAAATGAAATCCAAAATTTCATTAAGAGCTGATATTGAAAAGTGACGATATTAACGATCATATCGGTGTTTCATTGCCTACTTTCATACGCCAATGAAAATTGAGTCCCTAAATCACCATGGCGTGTGCTTGATGTTGCAAACATCACTTTTGGCGACTGACTAGATCAAAATTTGACATTTGATTAGGTCTGAGTAAAGCTGTTACCTAGTCTCATAAATTGGATGTGATAATACTGCAAATCGATTTTTATACCAACATATCGAACATTTGTCTGATCCAATCATCTAAAGCGTTTTCTTCTTCTTTGACTGTTCGACCCACGCAGCTTTTGCCGAGAGAGACAATACAGTATCTTTATACTGATAATATGGCGAAATATTATTACAACTTTATATGAACGTCTGTGACATTTAGAAAATGAATTCGTCGATCATGTCTCCTACTTTTGGTGATTGTGTGAAAAAAACGGTAACCCTTTTTCAGTCTCGTTGTCCAACGATCGTGAGAGTAGCAGATGTGATCTTGAATTTAGTGGAATGGAAATATTCTTATCGCGCAGGGTAATATCCGGTATAAATCATAACCAAGTGTCAATAGGCGGAATGCATTTGTCGTTATTTGAGAAAGAGCCACTTTAGCCAAACCTGGTGGTGCACGAATTCACCCCACGGTTTCCTCCCTGAAATATAGCCGTGTTTATGACTTTACAAGAGTCCAAGACACGCACTAGTTACAGGAGAGAGTTCACCGTTTAAATAAACAATATACGATGTTTGAACAAATGAACTCACACTCTTCAAAAATATTCATCATGGCGAATCCCCTCGCGATATTGAACGCTCTCAATTCTCTGTCGGAATTGATTGACGTCAAGTGACTAACCAACATCATACGGAATAACCATCGGGATGGTTGTGTACTTGAAGGATGTTCACCAGCCTTCCGGGCAAAAGAATCGCCATTTTTTCTTTTCCGCTTGCAACGAAAATTTCGAAAAAAAATTCAACACACTGGGAAAAGAGTTTTGTTGTTGTTAACAAAGTTCGTTAACAGTCAACGAATCGTGTATTTGTATATGAGCAAATATACATCTAGTCATAGCTAAGAAATCATTCATTTGAGTGTATTTCTTTCTCTCAAATAAAGATTTCTTAATAGTTAACGAATCATCAATTTCCTTAAAATTCGCGTCCAGTTATATCAGACGATCAAACACGATTATGAAATGAGTATTTCTTAATAGTTAGTAAATCTTGTATTTCTGTCCAAACAAAATGAAGTTCAACTATTAATAGTTAATAAATTGTACTTTTCTATCAGTGCAGTTATCCACGAATGATGATCTTTTTTAGACCAATCAGGTATTGATTAAGAAGTCATGTCCCAATTTTTTTTTAACGTGATAAGTGACTGTTGGAATGTCTTCACTATTTCCACCGAAAAAGATAGTGGCATGCCTAAAACATGCTGCCCCAAACAATACCCAGGAACGAGTTCGCCTCGAGCTTAGAATGATGCGCCTCACGTCGGTGAATGTATTATGACTGGCGCGCTTTTACTCGCGAGAGTGTAGCCAGAGTATTCAGCGCCGCTCTCGCCTCTAGCGGCAAGCGTACAGACTACTACGCACGAATTACATCAAATCTCAAACCCTCATGCAAGATTTGTTAAATGTTAATAAATCTGTATTTGAGGAGACATGGTGTGATTTTTGTCTCATCCGAATGCTTTATTTATTGCGAATACTACGGAATTTCCACAGTAGTTGAAACAACATGTATGTTTACTTCATGTTAAGATATTCTTCAACAGCTAACGAATATTTCGCGAAATTTTCAAATAAATGCGTTTATTTGGTATGAAGAAACTCTTATCTCAGTGTGCAGTACCTACCAACGAGTTTCAGTGCTAAATAGTAATTGAATTTTTGCTCACTGTCAGTTTTCTGACGGAAGAAAGAAAAAGTAGCCACGCAAATTACACAAATTGAACGTAACCCTTCAACCAGGTGGATTCGGTAAAATATCAGAGAAACTGGATATTGGAATGACTGAAATTGCCTACAGCATGTTTTGGAAGGTTGTGGCTGTACGAAATCAGTTTTCGTTAATCCCACAACCAGCTTAACCCGCGTATTGTTGTTGAACTAATGACGTTGGATGGCGAAGGTATAAATCCTGTACCATTGGGCCATTACTGACAGCGGTGAACCGATGGAGTTGTTATTGGGTGAAATACGGTCGACTGGTGTCGGTGTGTGTCTTAATGTTTGCGGGTACGCGTTGCTGCCTGGGTGATTATCACACGCTGGAAGGAATGAGCCCAATCTAACCGCCACGCTCCGATGCGCAATATCATTGCCTTATCACCTTCGTACCTATATAACGCCTGGTCGCCTATCCGTAGCTCAAGCTCGAGCTGCCATACCTAGTTCCTATCCGACATCACCTGACCTAACTTGGAACTAGACTCATCCAGCTCCAATCTCCTTCCTCCCCCCTCCCCTTCTCCGATAACCTCGCTAAAATCGATCAAAACGAATCCAAAGCAGCAGAGCACATCATTAATCTGTCGTTGTGAATGTTTTATGAAGTCAAATTATGTTCGTCTGGTTCGCTGATTTTAGAACACCTTGAAAGACTTTTTAATCTGGTTTCTCGGTTTTCAAGAAACACGCAAAAAAGTATCCAAAAATCGCAAAATAAGCCGTACAATCTCAACCAAAAATGAAAAATTTGGGCAGTATTATTATTATTCAATGTTAATGCTTCGATCATCTTGATCGCGGTTGATTTTTTTTCGATTTTTCTCTTATCCCGAAGTACCTAATATGGTCGACGAGAATCACTTTTGGTCGATATTGTACGGCCAATACATCCTCAAATTCTGTACCTACCAAATTTCGATCTATCAAAAATTAATTCGACGAAAGCTTCCAGAGATCCATTAAAAATGAAACTGTATATTATCCTGTTTCGTTGGACGTTTCGTTTCATTCAAAATCGATAACACCGTACTTATCGGTGCTCTTCGCAAGCTCTTCTTTCCCGGCATCTGGAGCCCGTAACTTTCAAGCTAAATTTGACTTTATTTCTTTTGAGAAAAAGCTGAAACTGTATGCTATTCACATGAACCACATCGGGAATGTGAAATATGCATTTCTAAATAATTGTGTCTTAAAGAATAGGAGCGAAGTACTCAAGAATGAGCGCGGATTGATTTTATTGGAGCAATTCCTCGGCCCCCCTGTGATTCATCGTGGGGTGAATCATCTTCTTCTACGGAATTGTTGTGTATTGTAAGAATCACCATTTCATTGTTCTCTCTGACGCGTTGTTCTGTTAGTGAAGAAGAGGGTTGGTCCGTCGCTTAGATCACGTCGAGCTACGAATTTCTATTATTATATCACGTCAAGTTAATTTCCTAATCATTTAATCATTTAACGCGACCTTAATCCCATAGACGGAATGAAAATTTCCACAATAAAAAATCTCAGACTTATCTATTCGGGAAAATACCGTTTCAAATATTTCATCGAGCTATTGAGACAGTGAAAAATTATCAAGTCAGACGCGAAGACAAGAAGTTGACGATAACGAGTTAATTAGAGAGAGAGAGAGAGAGTGATAAGGAGATTCTCATGTTTATCTTGGTTGAAAATTCCTCGGCTTATGGCGGTGAATACCAAAGTATGAAAACTTGTCGGGTTGGTAGGTGTATACGCGAAATATAGAGGATGAAATATGAGGAGAACTAATCTCTTTGTTAGTATAGGACACGATGGATGCTATTTCGGATTGGAGGGCCGAAATCCACCACCGAAGAGCAGACCCCACGTGCTAGCCTTCCCTCATCGTCGAAGGGTAGTTAATGAGCCGGATCATTCCACGCCGCAGAAATATTTCTCTGTGGAACAAAATTTCATCCACTAGCCTAAGATTTTATGACAATAATTTAAACGAAGAAGCTTTCACGACAAAATGTCAAAGGAAACATGAAATGAACATGTGAAGTTCTCTGATTCACTGCTTCTTACTTAACGAAGAATCAAGTTCCAAAAAAAGCTCTGATCAATATGGAAGGTGAGCATCAGAGGCAGTTGAATTAACTTGTCGAAGTTTGAAAAGAAGACAGATTAACATTAAATTTCAACTGACATTCAAATTTTCAAATGACAACATCACAAACACGAAATTAAAAGAGATCTAACAAAAGGCGTGGAGCTTTTTAGCTGGAAGCAGTTCACTGGTGGGTGACTCCAGTTTCAAGTTACTTGGATGACGACTGTTTTAATCTCATTATGTATGCACTAACTGAAAATTTCTGCCAACAGAAGAAAAAACTGATGGGTTTTCCATCGAGGATCGAATTTTGGAGTGGAATGAAAAACCTTATCCGTGAAGTCCGTTACACTTATGAGTTCTGGAAAGAGCACATGTTTGTTCGATCCAGCTGTCAGTACCAGTCTTTGCTACCTTTCTTCCACTTGTAATTTCCGAACCTTATTTTCACCTTCCACACTTTTCACCTCACACATGTTCAGTGTTCAACTTTTCCGTGAGTTTCGTTATACATTTCAGTATCACGATGTCACTTTCACAACCCTGAATTCGATGTTTATAAATTTTATGATACCCCGAAACGAGGGACTGGTCAAAGGCCAGTGGTCAGATCCTGTCACTGACTGGACAACAACAATGGCGAGCAGACTTGACAAGCTCTCACTGCCCATCATGGAAGCAGCGTTTCGTATGAGTGAATCATACGCAGACGAAATTCTTTGATCTTATCTTTCTTTTTTCATTTTTTGTCCTCTTGCAATTAGGACTGATTGCAACCTTTGATATAATTTCCACTCGAGTCTCACTTCTTCTTTGAGATTCTAGCTCTACGCTTGATTCCAATCAGTTACCGAGTGTGACGTAATTTTCTACGGATCTGATATCAGGTGGGGCCGAACGTGTCAAACGCAGGCATCGTCAGGTGATTCCATTGTTGTGACTTTGATCAAACGAGATGCAGTGGCCGAATCTGTTACCACCTTCTCAATGCGAAGTTCTGTTGTTTGGTAGACTCAATCTAGATAACGATAAACGATAACAGAGACCGATCTGGTATAATTACGAAATTGAAGAAGGATGAGTGAAACAAGGACTGCATATAACATGGGAATCCCATAAGATTGAGGTCCTTGTTTCATCCATGTCTAAAATTTCCATTCTGAGACTTGAACTTTCAGATGTCAGGTTAAAGTTTTGAACTTCGTTATCAATTATCAATGAATGATTAAGTGGACAAGTCAAATGAGACTGCAACAAGGAATTAATGTCCTTCATGACTGGCGTCTTCTTCTGACTCTATTCTTGGTACCTGTTAAGAAAATAAGAGAATAACCATCGGACTTTTCTGCTGTTTGGAAGAGAAAACTAAAATTTTTGTTCTCTGGATTTGGTCAAGCCGGCTGACTCGATGGTTCGCTAATCACGTTTCTGAGATCTGAAATAAAATCCGCGGAAAGTCTCTATTCCGCTGACAAAAATCTTGCCTAGATGCGTTAATGGTGAGCTTTCGCGTCGTCCAGAGGCCACACCGGTAAATTCTCGGACTCTGAGAACCGGGTCTTGTTCCCTAAATCTGAAGGGTGTGCGAGATCTCTCGATCTTCGACCAACAGGGTGGACGCTCGTGGGTATTAAACTACCGTGGGCACAGGGATAAAGCACGGACGTTTGTGTACGAAACTAACCAACGCAAAGATGTGGATGAAACTTTGTGGATGGTTACTGTAATCTGACAATCTATTCCCGCAACCCTTCGCAATAGTGCTTTACGTCCATGCGAAGTTCTATGCTGCCATTTTCTACCACATATATGCATTAAAAAATGAATGAAAGTGAGGTTAGAACCATGAGAAGCGAAAGTTTTGTTTCCTCTAGCAAATTTTTTTGTCCCATTCCATTCCGTGAAGGAGTGTGGTAGAAAAATATAATAATTAAGCATATCCTGCAAAAAGCACGTGTACCGCTCGGAGGGATTTTTCCCGGTCAGTTGATGGGTTTCCCTTTTCCCGAACGGTTCCAAACGTTTGGCCGCGAGCCAACCATTTTCAGATTTCGGGGTTGTAGAAAGGGAGTAACGTTATTTAGCGAAAATGAAATTAGATCACTCGGTATCACTCGCTGAAACAGGCACGCGTGCCTCCGGGCTACCGCACGTCTCGCGTTTCGCTGTACCTACTCCACGTGTGTGTCAATGGCTTAGTGGTTTTTTTTCTGGGTCATTCGTGACACCTGTCAGAGCTTGACGCTTCGAGCACTTTTCCATGTCGAGCATCAACACAACCTTACGCAACAATCTACGCGTGTGGGAATCGCGGTGCGTGCTTTGCGCGAACTGGGGTAGATGATGCGTAGACACAACCGTGTGCGCGGTATCATTGCCACTGGCAATCCACTCGACAGGTCTTTGCATACAGACATTCGATATCCGATATCGCGGAAAATTGATGATGGTACCATAGACATGAACTTTTAGTCAAAACTATGGACGTTGATGACTATTTTTGTTTGTTTTTTTGCATCAGAAGTTTGCGGCCATGACAGATAGTTGAATTTGGAACAAATGAACCGAAAGTGATTTTGAAGACAAACACATTTTGTGTTCTGGAAAGAAGTTCCATGGAGTTTACTGTAGTCTTGATGAGTCGAGTGGACCTAATTTTTGTCAATGGAGTTCGGAGGGTGAAGGGTGGATTATTTTATTCTATTTTTCTGACCCTTTTGACTCTTACACAGAGTTTCTCTGACGTAAGTTATCATAGTTTTAGTAGTGCAAAGAGAATGGCTCAAAATTTTGTAATTTCCTCAAAGTATCTTCGAAGCGGATGATCCTTTCATGCTCATAACTCGATTCGGGGTCATTGAGGTGAGGTCAGGAAGAGTACAGGCGCACCTAAATTTGAATCTTGGTCTTAAGCTCCGTCACGCCGCTTTTGACGTCGAACCACCAGCCCCGAGGCGGTACTGCAGGCGTTAAAGTTTCTTCTATGAGGTTATCAAAGATGGAAAACGGCCGGCTGGAGTTGTGCTGTGCAAAGAGCTGCGGCCGTTGCTGATCAATGCCTCGCTGAGGAGACGGCGTAACTAAGTTAAACCAGTTTTACATGTTGATCATCATCGTTGAAGGAGAAGGAGATCTTCTGACTTGAGCGAACCGTTTTGGCAGACGTTCTGTGATTTGCAACGTTCGATTTCGTTTCCGTTTTATCTTCCTCCCTTTCTTTCTTCTGTCAGCGCGGATGTGATGTAACGTAAATATATGTAAATTTGAGGGATTTTTAAGTCCACGAAGAATGTATTAGCGGCGTCCCCCCATCCCGCATCCTCCGAAGCGAACCGCGTTTCCGCCAATACAATTCTTCTATAACGTAGTTGTATGCTAAATTGAAATCTCTTACGTAAATCATGCTGAAACAATGGCTGCTGTTCCTAGCTTCGCGGGTCTCGCGGTTCTCCTGGGTTTCGGTTCTGGGTTCAACCGGGGCCGGGTACTTAGCCGCATTGCGGGGACTTCACCGTTCGGTACCACGTTCGCGAAATCCTTTGGTGAAGACAAATCCCTGATTTAGGAGTTAAACTATAGTAACGATATATATTCATCGTCTACCTTCCTGCGCGTACTCTGATACCGCATGCGTTTACGGATCTTGTCTTATCTTTCTAATTAGCTCCGAGCGATAATATATCTTCGCCCGCTCCGATCCTTGATCAAAGACTCAGCTAAACAGTCTGCCAAAGAATCCTAAAATAAATTTAAAAAGTTCGTCTATTCTTATTTCACTGGCGTCAAATAGAATCAATGTTCTACCCGGAGCGATGTAATTGCGTTCTCAATGATCCAAGTGACACAGGTACATTGATCGAATTAATTTTTCAGTCACTAGACGGTAATCGACATTTATTCACGTCTATGACCTCAAACAGTGAATCTTTCTTATTTTTCTTTGGTTCATGTTCGATCCTGGCTATACGCGAGGAGCTCCGTTCCATCCCAACCCCCCTATTATACCTGGGAACAGAGTGGCGATAAATTTATAATGCGCTAAACTCTGCCTTATCGTTAAAATAGGAAAATACGTTGAGTTCATTGCAACAGCTTTACCAGGAAAATATGACAAAGCTTCTAGTGTACTTTGACATACATTTATGCCAATTTCTTCACTGATTGATACAAGGGAAAGAATAATAATAGTTGCACGTGGGGTGAAAAACTCTTCAAGTCCGGTGCACAATGGTGTGTAAAGTTCCTCGAAGTCTATTGAAGTCCTTTGTAGTCTCATTGAAGCTCCGTTTAGTCACTTGAAGACCCTGAAGTTCCTGAAGTCCCTTGAAGTCCCTGAAGTCTCTGAAGTCCCTGAAGTCCCTTGAAGCCCTTTGAAGTTTCTCGAAGCTCCATTCACTCC
>JAFFZH010012446.1:0-36059 GCA_018420115.1 Euura saliciscinereae
AAACGGAGGAAAGGGAATTAGCAGAGGCAAGAGAAAAGGTCAAGAGTTTCGTAGAATTAATTATAGAATAATGTAGCCGATTCTTCGAGATCAGCTTTCCTGAGTAACAGACTGCTCTGTACACTGTATTCTGTTAGTATATATATCAGTGGGTACACGGCTGTTTGTAGCGCACCCTTTACCGTGAGACACACTTTTCTTTGAAGGAATTCCCGCTGCTGTTAATTTTGATGAGTATTGAAATGATAGGTAGATAATTTTATATAATATAAAATAAAATATGATCATTTTAATTAATTTTTATTACCGTTTATATTGCTATAATACAATTTGATTGTTGTGTAAAAATCTGTCGAAATATATATACATATATGTATGTATATATAATATATGTATATATATACTACGTATGCTTATTTTATTTATAGGGAATAAAAAAAAACAAAAAACATGGAAGCATAGCACAGTAGAACACAGAAAAACAACAACCGCCCATAATGAGAAACATTAAAGATATTATTGTTTGCATGTATAATATTTATTATTACATCCGTTGTTTATTTTATTTTATTTCATTTTATTCTATTTTATTTGCTTTTAATATAGATATATAACTTAGTTATAAAAAATATGTTTGGTTGTATTTGTATGTGTGTCTGTGTGTGTATGTGTTTGTATCTGTATAATAAAGTGTGTGTGTGTAATAGATTTTCGAAAATATCTTATATCTTATTATTTTTATTATTTATTCCTCTACATATAATAATATAATAATAATAATCTTATCAAATAGTTAATACTAATAAAACTCAGTACTTTTTACAAGTTACAAGGAATAACAAATTCTATTTAATAATAATAATAATAATATTAATAATAATAATAATAATAATGGGAGAATTGTAACTTACTTAGAGTTATTAGTTTAAACTATATTCATACGGATATTACTACTTTCAAATTTCTAATACTTTAACACAAAATGATGGTGGTGGCGTCAAAATTAGAAGAGGTGAAGTAAAATTTAATTAACTTTTCAACATATTAGTGTTTTTATTTCATTTCCCCTCCCGAACAAAAAAAAATTACTATATTCTGTTACGTAAGAGTTTCTTTCGTACGTATCAATTCCATATTTTATTCAAGTAATTAAATTAAATTTATTGCAAAGTAACGTAAATCATTCATTTTTTATCTGATATTTGAAGTCAATCAGCAATTAAAGTTTTTTTTTTTAAGGTTTGTAAGCCCAAAGATTAAACTTTTTCTGATCCATAATTATAACTTCGTCTCCGTCTTGATTTGTATAAATTGAATTGACCTTGATACAGCGTCTCGTCAAACGTTGAACAGATCAATTGAATCGATTGAGAAGTTAATTTTCCCACGGTGTAACGAAACAGGTAGATATTGTATAATTCCAAAATGTATGAAGAAGAGAGAAAACAATAGAAAAAAAACCTTGAAAAATTAGAATCAATATAACGTATAAGATGTGGATTACTGTTGATTATCATTGATTGGCCATCATAAAAATAAAGTATTATATAAATTTTCATAGTAGTAATTAGAATTTTATAGATAAACGTATTGGCTAAACTTAGAAAATATAAAAATATGTAAAAACAGTTTGTACAAAAAAAATCGGAGAGAAGAAGAATACGATAATTATATAAGATATTATTTCATAATAATATAATATAATAATAATAATAAGTAAATAAGATAAAAAGAGTATTTACAAATTTCTGTTGTTATTGTAGTTTCTTCATTTCTTCTTTGTTGACGATGCATTTAAACTTATATTGAGTAAATTTTTATACCAGATTCTCTCTTCTCTAACACAGTTATTCATAATTCTTTTTTCCTTTTATCAATACAATAATTATTACACCTCACATAAATTCCAAGCTCTTTGAAAAAAAAAAAAAACAATACCAAATAATAATGATTAACACTTTTCACATATTTCAATTTCTCTCATCATAGCAATTACGTTATTTGAAATATTTCTTGGCAGCTTGATGTGATAGTCAATAATCAGAGAATTTAATTACTGCCATTCAACTTTTTATAAGCTTATTATTAACACTAATATTTATTGGAAAAAAAAAACAAAAATATTTATCATAATAATAGAATGTTTGAGAATGAAAATAAAAGAAGAAATTATACGTAATGAAAAAAAAAAAGAATTGAAAAAAATACAGAATAATTAGAAAACAGTAATCGACGTGGAATGTTTGTATGGAATCAATTTGTTCAAAAGACAGTAAATAGATTCTCTGCTTAGTCAGCCATCATTAATTATATCGTTAATCATATCTTACATTGATTGATATGACTGTGTATATTATTAAAAATATTAATCATAAAGGCCATTTGGAAACACTGCATTTTTTCTTACAAAAATGCATAATTTAGTAATTCGTCTACGTCTTATTTTTTTGTTTGTCTTTTATTATAGCTACGTACGCTAAGTAGTATCAAAGGCACAATTATCATTTTCCAAATATTTCACTAATCACAGGGCGATCTGTAGCTTAATGACGTCGTTAATCAACCGGACGCATTAAACTATGAAGCCCTATTATTTATAAAACGTTATCATTCTTTATTCTATGTTAAACTGTGCCCTCAAAAGTTGATGTATACATATTAAATAGAATATATATATTTATATATATATATATATGTATGTATTATACTAAATTATCGAAATTGATTTTATTAGTATAATTGGTCTCTTCATTATTTACTTTATTTTATTTTATTTATTTATTTATTTACAATACTATTGTAATAGCAAGGTTTTTGTTCCCTAATTATTATTATTGTCTGTCGGTTCTTCTGCACTCTTGTGGCAAGTCGAAGGCACCATTTTTTTTCCATCTTTTTTTTTCTTTATATTGAGCTGAACTTTGAAATACAATAATATATCGATCGTTATATAAAAAATATAATAGCTATAAATCATTTTTTTCTTTTCTCTCTTCATCTTCTATTCTCATATTTATTATTTATTATTCATTGTATATAGAGAGGCACGTTGGGTGTGTGAGTACGTAATAGCGTTATGTAGTCATGTTTTGCGCTTCTCATCGCATTTTACAATACAACAGATTTATTATTATTTTTTTTTTCCATCAATATTGATTGTCTCTTTTGCTTGTGTATTTATAATTCGAATACGTGATTAATTATAAATTCTATCTAGCACAGCAGTATTAAAGAGATAAAAGATCTCATTCTGCTTTTACTTTCTCCGATAGACTAACTTAACGCTAATCACAGTGCTATAATCATCGTTCGTTTAATCATTTACTCATTACTTCCTTGTTTTCTCCCTTACTTTCATGTATATGTATATATTATAAAAAAAAAAAAACACATTTATAGCAGTATAAAATTCTACAGATCACACTCTTAAAGTCACTGGACTCGATACAGTGTTCTTTTGTTTGTCAAAATGTTCACTTCTGAGTTTGTCCCCTTAAAAAGAATGATAATCTCTGTTTATTCACCTCCGCCTCATCTTCATATGTAAATCGCTTCCGATCCCTTATTCTGATGTTGCGTACCTCCGGTGGCGTAGGCATTGGGCGAAGCCATGCACTCCGACCAGTCGCTGTTAGAATGAGGAGAGCTGGACGACCAGTGTCCAGGACTTTCGGGCGACGGAGTAGGAAAGCTTTCGGGAGCTTGCATCAGATGCTGAGGCGTTACGTCAGGCCCCGAGTGATGAGAGGGTGGCGTTAAGTATTGATAATATTGCTGAGTTTGTTGTTGCTGTTGCTGTTGCTGCTGCTGTTGCTGTTGCACGTTCTGCTGTTGCTGTTGCACGTTTTGTTGCTGCTGCTGCTGTTGAATCTGCTGCTGCGTCTGCTGCATCTGCTGTTGTCCCGTAGAATATGGTAGATTCTCAAAGTCGAAACCGACCGGCGGCATGCCGCCGTGTTTCTGATGAGTAGCTTGTCTCATCGCTGCAATATGCGTCGGCGATGTGGGAAGTGACGGCCTGTTCTTAGCCGGGGATGGGGAGCCCATATAACTCGCCTGCGGTGAGAGAGTCATGTTCGATTGCACCGAATGGGGCGGCGACTGGTTGCTGTAAGGCGGCGACAGGGTGTTCACCATTCCTTGGGCTTGTCGCTGATGGGGGGCTAACAATTGGTCGTGTAAATTAGGGGGCAGACCGTAGTTGGCCGTGAAAGTATCGAGTCCAAGTTGCTGCAGACCCTGCATGGACTGTCCCTTGATGCAGTCTTCGTACGAAGGTGGCTGCTTTGCGGTTTGCGTCGGCTTTTTGACCGACGGTTTTCGCCGCACTGCCACCGCTCCTTCGGACTCTGGGCTGTTTGGGTTTCCAGCCGCTCCAGCCTTCGTCCTTTTCTTTGATTTTGATTGCTTCGGTGCGGAGCCGATCACTGTTGGGTGGGTGATGAGTTGCGGATGGTTCGGAGATCCTGTAAAAAACGAAAGAAAACAATTCAATTAAATATCGTTCAAGTTTTATCGGAGTAGCGGATAAATAACGAAGAAATAATCTCTTGCCTCTGTACGTACCCATGAGGGGTCCGTTTGGTATCACAGAAACCATCTGTGGTGATCTCGGAACGTGTTCGTCGAGTAGCCTGACGATGTCGTGATGAAGTCTTTCGCTAGCAACGTCTCTGGGCAGTCTGTCCATGTGGTCTGTAATTTCTCTGTTTGCGAACGTATCGAGTAGCGCCTTGCAGGCTTCAAAGCTGCCTTCCCTAGCAGCGAGGAACAGCGGAGTCTCGTCCTTGTCGTCTTGGGCGTCTCTGTTAGCCCCGTGTACGAGTAGAATATTAACAGCGTCCACGTTGTTCACGGCAGCCGCCCAGTGAAGGGCCGTTTTTCCGCTGTTGTCCGCCGCGTTTATATCCGCGTCAGCGTTTATCAGGTCCTCTACCATGCCTTCGGTGGCGAGTCTGGCAGCCAAAATTAGTGGCGTAGTTCCGTCGTGCATTCTGGCGTTTAAATTCGTGGCTCTGTTTCTCAAAAGAATTTGAAAAACGCCCATTGCGTCAGCAGCGACTGCGGAATGCAGCGGAGTCCGTCCCGTATTGTCCTGAGAATTCGCGTCAGCCCCAGCGTCCAGAAGGCGTTTGGCTGCATCAGCCCTGGCATATCTTGCAGCCAGATGGAGAGAGGTTTCTCCGCTTTTATCGGTCGTGGCGTTCAGATCTGCGCCCTGAGCTACCAAATCGGCGATCACAGCAGCTGTTCCGTCGCTCTCATCCTCTTCTTCTCCGGTGTCCAAACCACCTCCTCGTACAGCAGCTACCATCAATGGCGTCATTCCGCAGGGTCCTCTGGCATCTACGTCCTGGCCGTGTTCAAGACTCGGAGGAGTAAGAACTCCTGCCTCTGGCCGAGACCGGATCTCAGCAGCGTCCAAATGCTGTT
The DNA here is from genome assembly GCA_018420115.1 of Euura saliciscinereae. Classification (NCBI taxonomy): domain Eukaryota; kingdom Metazoa; phylum Arthropoda; class Insecta; order Hymenoptera; family Tenthredinidae; genus Euura; species Euura saliciscinereae. Next base: position 5,434 of record JAFFZH010012446.1, read on the forward strand.
GAGTCCACATCCTCGGCTCTGTTTCCTCGTAGTCTGTGATAACTGTGTGATCGCTTGCGTAGCCAGGTTCAATAGCTCTCATTCGTTTTGAGGGTGGAAGATCGGATTCGTCGTCCGACCATTGCTGTGGTCGTCCATTTCCCATATCGAGATCCATGCAGTTGACCGAAGGCTGTTTATTAAGATTCCGCATCTCTTGACCATCGGGTCCTCGTCTTCTCGATCTTCTCCTCTGCCCGCTGCCACTGTTGGTTCTCAAAAATCCTTCCGGAAACCAGGTCACTCCCACGGCGCTTTTGCGCTTGGCAGTAACCAGCACGCCGACTATGAGTCCGGCAACCAGGACGGAGACTACGCCGATACAAACGTACTTGAAGTTTGTAGGGGAAGGAGGTTCCTCGGGGCCGTTGACCACCCCTCGAACTTGTTCAATGGGGAAGTTCCGAGACAGAGTATGTTTGGAGGCGGTAGCTGCGAGATATTCGGCAGCCTCGTTCGCCGAGGGGAAGCAAACGTTTCCGGAACTGATTGTACATTTTCGATTGTCGATTTCTAGATAAGCTATAACTCCGCTGACATTGTCCGCGTAGATCGTTGTCGGTCTGCCAAAAACGTTCGTCTGGAGGGCCGGTTCCCCCTGGTCTCTTTTCCACGGATATATCATGTCGTTACCGAGCTCGTCTTGCTTCACTCTCAGCGTCGTTCTCAGCTGATGTCCCATGTCTCGCAAAAAGGCGACTATATTTTGCCTGAAGCTTTGCACGTCCATTAGAACAACGACGGAAATAGCGCCTTCGGCAAGCGACGGCGGCTCTCCCTCGCAGTCGAGTCCGTCCCAGTTACACTCTTCGTTGTTACATCCGTAATCGCAGTGGCCATTGGCGTAATGTTTTCGGCAATAGGCGTCGTAGATAGGACTGTAAAGAAAAAAGCGATTAGATAAACGATTCGCAACGTTGGAACAGAAAAAGTTTCGAATGTTTTTTTTACTCACTTGCAAGGATCGAGTTTCTTCTCGCAGTCTCTGCCGTCGAAGAGGCACTGCGCGTTGTTGCACACGTCGTCGCATACTCCGTTCATAAATACGTCCCAGCAGTTGATAGGAGCGGTGCAATTCACCCAGGGGTTTATACCGAGGGAGCAGTCGTTCCCGTCGAAGTTACAAGCGTAGGTATTGCACTCCTCGTTGCAGTGATGGTCCCCAGACTTTTCGCCGCATCTATTGTCCATACATTTTTGCCTCTCGCGTTCGAGATCGAGGTCAAACGATGTCATGGTTTTGAGACCGTTGCTGGAATTCGGTCTCCCGAATAGTCCACCTCTGTAGTTTGGGTCGTAAATCTCGCAGTTTTTACCCGTCCATTTAGGTGGACAGAAGCAGGCGTAGTCTCCCATCAGATTTTGGCAAACTGCTTCCCTCTGCTGACACGGATTACTCGCGCATTCGTCTTTTGTGTCGATTTCGCAATGCGTGCCTGTGGTGCCGGGTGGACAATGGCACCTGTAGCCGATGTCTGTGTCCGAAATCTTGCAACTTCCGCCGTTCAGGCATGGTTCGGAGTCGCAATGCGATCCGGAAAACTCGCAATTCCGTCCAAAGTATCCCGTTGTGCAGAGGCAGCTGTGTCCCGCCTGCCTGGCTGTGCAGACGCCTCCATTTTGGCACGGCGAACTGTCGCAAAAGTTTACTTTGACCTCGCAATGACGACCCATGTACCCAGGCTTGCAGTTGCAGTGATAATTATTCACGAGCTGAACGCAGTCCTGAGTTCCAGGATTGGCGCAAGGATTCGACAGGCATTCGTTGATATCGCCTTCGCACCTCGGCCCCACGAATCCAGGCGGACATCGGCAGTCGAATCCTCCAACTTTATCGGTACAAGTTCCGTTGTTGTGACACGCGCCGATGACGCAATCGTCGACGTTTATCTCGCACAGGATCCCAAGGGTTCCGGGAGGGCAGGAGCAGCTGAAGTTGTTGATCAGGTCGTGACACGTTCCTCCGTTCTGACAAGGATTGAGATCGCACTCGTCCACGTTCAGCTCACAGTTCTGTCCCTGGAATCCAGGCCTGCATTCGCACTGATAAGATCCCACGAGGTCCTTGCAATTAGCTCCGTTTTGACAAGGTGCTGACTCGCACTCGTCGATTTCATCCTGACAGTAGGATCCGCTGTATCCGTCCGTACAGTGACATCTGTGGCTGTTCCCGATGTCCTCGCAACTTCCGTTGCTGCAGAGCTGTTTTTCAGGGACTCCTTTCCTGAGCGCAGCGTCCTTGCAAGAAACCATCTCAACGTCGCAGACCTTTCCAGTCCACCCGGGTGAACAATTGCAGTGATATTTGTTCTTGTCTTGAACGCAAGTAGCCTGATTCTCGCAAGGACTATCGACGCACCAATCGACGTACTTGTCGCACCGATCACCCGTGAAACCGTACGGACAGTGACAAGTGTAGTATTGCACATGATCCTGACAAGTGGCTCCGTTCAGACATGGTGAACTATCGCACTCGTTTATCCTGTACTGACAATTCGTCCCCGTGTATCCGGGCTGACAGACGCAGGTGTAATTGTTTATACCGTCTATACATTTTCCCCCGTTCATGCAGCTACTGTCCGTACAGTCCTCGTCATTGGTCTGACAGTTTATCCCAGAGAAACCGAGCTTGCATTGGCACGTGTAAGAGTTTACGTACTCCTTGCATATCGCTCCGTTCTGACAAGGGGCCGATACGCACTCGTCCAGATCTATCTCGCAGTGTTTTCCATTAAAACCATCGACGCAGAGGCAGGTGTAGTCCCCGATTCCGTCCAGGCACGTTCCTCCGTTCTGACAAGGATCTGCAAAGAGAAGATTGTCCGTTAACTTCCGGTTTTCTGATATAGTTTTCATAAATACTCACATGAAGCACAGTCGTCGGTGTTTGTAATGCAGTCTCTGCCCTCGTACCCCTTGGCACATACGCAGTGATAAGATCCGTTCGTATTTCTGCAAGTGGCTCCGTTCCTGCAAGGCGAAGTGATGACACACTCGTCCACATCCTCGTTGCACAGTCTTCCCGTATATCCGCCTGTACAGGTACAGGCATAGTCCCGGAAATTCGAGGATGGAGAGCATTTGGCCCCGTGAAGACAACTGAAAAGGGTAAAATCAAGTTGAAGCAAAAGTCAATAGATCCGGAGTCTTATTTCATCGTTCCACGTACCTGTTCGGCGAGCATGGATCGAGCTTGTCCTCGCAATTTCTACCAGTGTGCGGAAGCTCGCAAACGCATTTATAATCGTTAACCAGGTCTATGCAAGACCCGCCGTTCTGGCATGGATTATTGGCGCAGTCGTCGATGTTAGTCTCGCAGTTTGTTCCTGTGTATCCGGCGAGGCAAGAGCAGCTGTATCCGTTCAAACGGTCGTTGCACGTACCTCCGTGCTGGCACGGATTTGATCCGCACTCGTCGATGTCAGCCTCGCACCTCTTTCCTCCGTAACCAGGATGACAATGACACTTGAACTGATTGACCAGATCCTCGCAAGTTCCTCCGTGTATGCAAGGATTGCTGGCGCACTCGTCTACGTCGCTTACGCATCTCGCGTCGTAGTATCCTCTCGGACATTCGCACCTGAATCCATTTATCAGATCTATGCAACGACCGCCGTTCGCGCAAGGATTACTGGCGCATTCGTTTATATCGGTCTCGCAATGCTGACCGGTGAAACCAGGAATGCACTCGCAGGTGTATCTGGAATGAAATATCAGTGTTAAGCAAACAATTATGATATAGAAGGAGGATATATAAGGTATAGAAGAAGAAGACCCAGAAAAAGAAGAAGATGGTATAGAAGATAGAAGACGGAGGAGATAGAAGCTCGTCGATTCGAAGTTCTGTTATCGATCGAAACTGTTTCTGTCACTATTGACGTCTAAATCTTGTCCCGGTCCAAATGACATCTTCAAGACATCTGTTGGACTTAGACAACATTCAGACATCAAAAAGTCATCTCGACGACGAATATTCGACAACATTCAGTCATTTTCAGGTTTTTCACTGTCTGTGTTGTCATGAAGCGATTCAATGGTCCCCGATTGCAACATTAGTGTTTGAATTACCTGTTAATGCCGTCCTTGCACTGTGCCTCATTTCTGCAAGGATTGCTGTAGCACTCGTTGACATTGACTTCGCAGTTTGTCCCGGAAGTTCCAGGTTTGCAAATGCACTGATACCCGTTGATCCTGTCTTCGCATCGTCCCCCGAACTGGCAAGGATTGCTCTCGCACTCGTCGATCTGATTCTGGCACAGATGACCGGTGAATCCCGGGAAGCAGTTGCAAGTGAACGAGTTCTTTCCGTCTATGCAAGTCCCGCTGTGGCAGGGATTCGACTGGCAATCGTTGATGTTTGTTTCGCAAGAAGCGCCCGTGAATCCAGGCGGGCATTCACAGGTGTATTTGGCAATCGAATCGTGGCATATACCCCCGTTTCTGCAAGGCGACGAGGCACAGTCGTCGATATTTATCTGACATCTGACACCCGCGAAACCATCCGCGCAATTGCACTTGAAAGAGTTTATCAGGTCGTTGCAAACTCCGTTGTTCAGACACGGGTTCGTCGCGCACTCGTCGATGTCGATCTCGCACTGAGTTCCTGTGAATCCTGCAAACAGAAGAAGATTTTTTCTCTAATTAGATCAACGTTGATATTTTCATAATTTTCTTTCGAGATTAATTTTAATCGAGTGGAGGGAATTTGATTCTCAATTTTATAGCCTCGCGGTGACACCGTGAGGAACGACGATAATTACATCAATTATATAAAGCGGTAGGCATCCAGCTAACGAAGCGTCGTGTGTACAGTTTGAGAATAAACGATCCCAGATTAGTTAGAAATCGTTTCTTACAGTCCGATGCTTTCACCTTGCATAGGTATAGAATAATTGGCTCGATTTTCATTCGATTCTCACACATCGCTGCGTTATTTAAATTAATAGTGATTCTAAAAATAATGAAGATAAATATAACGCAAATGCTATTCAAGAGATGACAAGTTTCGCAAGTTTTTTTTTCCTTTTGTTTGTTTTCCCTGCATCATCGAGAGACACGAGACTCTCGTACTGAATATATACGTATCTCGATAGAGAGAGCGTTCGGTATTCTTAACTGAGGCAGATATCTGGGCGTGGTACCCGGTTACAAGAAGTACCTACATACACGATATATACGTAAGAGAGCAAGAGCGTCGCGGTTACGAGGACACCGAGTGCCACTCTCCACCGTCTTATCCTTAGTTTCGTTTTATTTTATTTCCTCTTTTGCTCAGCTCCTTTCCCCATCGATGATCGGATTCATCCCACAAATCCTGTACATACACGTATATTATAATTGCTCCTTGTCAATCTCAGTTATCGAAGATAATCCAGGCTCCCGGTGAGGTGGGAGACATCGACCCCCTGGTAGATGATAATTTTTGTTAAAAAGATTGAGAGAACCGATGAGAATTATAATTGAGACTGGGCAGGATCACGAGGACCCGAGATATTTTTTTGTTCTCCTTTTTCTTGGTACGCGATGATTGACTGATAATAAACTGTATGATTGGGAAGGAGCATTGGAAAGCCTTCGATCATCGAACCATATCGATTATACATCGGGATTACAACGTCTGACTGGTCGGTTATATACAGGAGTAGAAGACGAAAGAAAAAAAAGAACAAATCGGTTTATTCCGATTGTAGCAGGTTTCGTTTTCGACAAAAGAGGAATGAGAAAGAAGATAGAGAAAAAAAGTAGCGTTGAATTAGTCAGAGGTAAGTCGAGGGATCGTATCGTGTTTAACATTAATCGTTAACGAACTTTAACTGACAGATATCACGCAGTTTAAAGACGTCTGGTCGCGGTGTGTACCCGTGCCGGAGGAGTCTTTATTCTTCTTCTTGTCGCGGTTTGTGCAATAAATACGTATCCCAAGAGTCGTAAATTTGCGATTGCGTGTACAGAAGAAACCAGAAGAAGACCAGAAGACCAGAAGACCAGAAGACCAGAAGCCAGAAGGTAGAACGCTTCGGGCTACGGAAAGAGACGTGTAAAAAGCACCTTTCACCGCGAGCGGAACCGAATACGCGATAAGACCCGCTAAATTTATTGGCACAAAAGAGACAAGACAATTCACGTTACATACAGATGAAAGTTGTTGCATGGTACACGTGATAAATTTAAACCTGCAAAAATCACAGTAATTTGGATAATTATAAAAATTATGACAATTTTCCTACAAAATTCATGTATTTTTCAATCAGCTCAAATTTTATGAAGTTGGATAAAATATTCATCATCAAGATCAAATAAAATTGATAGTAAAATTCTAGATAGAAATGATTTTTTTCAATCCACCTCAACTTTTTTTGACGGGAAAAAAAAAGTTATCTACTGTCTAAAAAGCGTGAAATTATCCCAATCTGTGATTTTTTATGTCTTCTTTTTCAGTTCAAGAGTTGATGAAAGTAGAAAGAAGAGTGAAAATAAGACTTTGGTCCCTCGAATCGATATCGAGGATAAGAAGAAAGAAAAAGAGGGTCTTGTTTCCGATCACGAGTCGGTTACCCGATCGTTTGTAGAACACCGAATGGCAATGATTCGTATAAAAGGCGGCAAGTTTGATGCGGTCTTGCGATCCTTTGATTCATCCGATAGTCGATGTTACGTGAGACTCGGTAGAGTTGGAGTTGAAAAATCGAGTTGATTGAATCTTGTAGCCCCTGGTTTGTTCGATGTTCCGACCAGAATCTCGTTTGTTATACCGCGAGCCCTGACTCCAATCGTATTCCTGGGTTTGTCGAAGGATTCGAGTAAAACGACGAAAACGAAAAATTGAAAGAAAAAAACGAAACAGATATCCGTTCTAGAGTAGGTCGAAAATAGAGCGAGACCCCGTAAACCAAAGTACAGTTTCGAAACGCGATATCGAGTATGCATCTCCGGACGGACGGTAGCCAGTCTCCTTCTAGGCTGCACGAAGATGCGATACACCAACCTGGGTGTGGCTCGAGTCCTGGAGCTACATTCGCGTAATGGTCGCGTGTCCGAAGATATTTATATATAAATTAGATACGCGGATATATAGGTGGCGGTAAATAGAACGGTGGCAAGTTAATTAATGACCTCGGTACCTATACAGGGTGGAAATAATATCAGGATTCTAGATCACGCCATCATTTTATGTTTTTATCACAGTCAAATTATTTGTCAAATTTCATGCAAATTTCTTTATCTGATCATTTTTGTCTCGCAATATTTTATCTGGGAAATTATGCAAAGATTTGACAATAACTTACCAGATTGTGTAAAAATTCTATAGATTGAAATCATTTACCATAAATTTACTCAGAGTCAAAGTTGACATTTTTCTTTGGAAAAATTTAGTCTTCAATTTGATCGCAAAACAGAATTAGATTAATTATCTAAAATCCATTCGAGGTGGGATAATTGATAAAATTCTGTATCTCGAGTGATCCGCAAAGTATAACTTTCACAGTTCTTCGCATACGCCTGCATCGATCTGCAGGTCGCGACTTTCATGCGATAAATCTTATCGACGTTCGTACTAAAACGCGTGGGAGATAATTCAAATCGTCGTTGCCACGCCCTAAACAATTACCCCGATAAATCTCTCGCAACTACCGTATATCAAACGGAGATACGAGTCACATTAATGCAGCAGTGAAAAAAAAAAAAAAAAATCGGAAGTCGTGCGACCGTCATGGATCCGCGAATATGATCAGCACATGTATAGGTATAAATTCGCGGATGGAGAAGGTGCACGTAGGTGTGGTCGGTGCTGCGGGAGTCAGGACGAAGAGGCTGGGTAAAATCTTAGAGATCACGGCTCAACTCGACTCGACTCGAACGGAGAGAGGCTGGAGATTTGTCGGCCTCTGCACTCGGCGACGATGCCGATGTAACCTCCATTCGCTCCGGGCGTGCCGTGCCTTACTTCGCCCTCGCCGCATGGACCACGGCCGAGTATAGGTACTCCTTCCTCCTAGCGTAACGGTCCCGGTCTAGGAATGAATATAGAGAAAACTTTGTGCTACGTGGGTTAATGCCAGAGATTTTCTATGCGGCTGTGTCTGCTTGCCTCTATACACGATACCCGCGCCAGTCCTGATAATACGTATACCGCTGTATATAAGACAACTGGAATAGCGCACATCTGCACATCTGCAACAGCCTAACCCTAACCCAAAGAAGATAGTATGCGGATAGCAAAGATTCCGATCGTCCGATTGATTGCGCACGGTATTATATACATGCCTACTCCCGGAGGATACGTGACCGTGGCTAAAAGTTCATGTACTGTGTACCGACTGCGACCGAGGTCTTCAAGGTCTCATAGATTATCAATTATTCTTTTCCTCTTATCAGAAGGCCTTTTCAACTTCCGGTTTCTCTGTTTTCGAGGTCCAGAAAATCACTTCGAAAGTTTTGTCGGGACGATATCTCGATAACGAGGGCGCGGATTTTCATCAAATTAGGCTCAATCGACGCGGTTTTCCCAAACTTAGAACTGATCAGATTTTGGCTTTGATCGGTTCACTACTTTTCGAATTATTTAAATAACAAAATTCTTCAACGGATCGTAAAGAAATTTGGTACCAGATGATTTTTTGGGTCGCTGATGACGAATCTGAGGTCAAATTTGCAAAATTCTAAATAACTGGAAACAAAATAAATAACGGAAAGTTCATAGTCAGCCTAAATAGGACGTCTCATCTTTAGTTTTGTAAAATTTATCAAAATTATCACTGTTTGCCAATTTTCCGGTCATTTTTCTCACGGTACATCGAAGACCGTTGAATATATCGAGAATTGTCCTATTTTGTACCAACAAGTGACCATTTCTTCTAAATTCTCTTCAGCTAACGAAGTTTCGGAACTTGGATTCCCCAGTGTCTCTTTATTGAGTCGTATACGATCGATCGAAGAAGCTTTAAATTCCCGATGACACGATCGACGCTCCACTATCCGAGTGGGGATGTTACGGAGACGAGGTGTGGACCGCGCTGCAGGAGTGACCCTAGACTCGATACCGCTATCCCATAGAAGGTTCTGCCCGTAAGGTAGGTAACTCCAGAAGGAGGTCTGAACGTGGTCGAGGATAAGACCGTAAGAGTAAATAGATGAGGCTTGAGGTCACATTTCTCTGTTATCCTCAGGTTTCCTGGTCAGTGCCACGGTTTCGAATAAATCGAGTCAAGAGGATATTCGAACGACGGGGATTGATTTTTGTACCCCATATATACACACCTGCAGTCACTCATTTTCCATAATTTACTAAAAACTTCATTTTTTATTCTTGTGTATCTTTGAGAAAGTCCTAAGTGTGAAAAACTGAAGAATTACTTTAACAACGATCGAAGTGTCGTAATAATGATCGAATGAATTGCGTTACCTCCAAGCTTCGTACTACGTACGTACGAAGAGGTGATACGGCGTGGATAATTGAGCGTATAGCCGTGGTCCAGACATAAATTACCGGTAACGAACGGTCTCGGTTCTTGAGGCGAGTCGATATCTAGCCATTAGCGGTGTTGACCGACACGGATAATAATTGTCTTCCATTTTTGGAGATAATTACAGGGTTTCATTTTTTTTTTTGTCTTTTCTTCTTTTTTTATCATCTTCCACAAGCCAATTCAGGTAGGCCCGTCACTCAGTTCTGTTTCATTTTAAAAGTTTAGACGCACGTACTTTTCGACCTATTCGGAAATCCATCTCACTTCATGCCTTGGAAAAAAAAAATCATTCGACCTTTTTTACCGCAATCGATCAAATCAATCTTAGATATTTCGACATTCGTCGAATGGACAAATGTCATGACCCGAATACAGAAAAAACAAGATACTATGAGCCAGCTCTGACCTCAGACTCTCGATCAGAGGTTGTAAAAACCTTCGAGTACCAATTTTCATCGAAATCGAAACTTTTTTTTTAAAGCACATGAAATGCGCAATATTGCAAAACTGACTTCATATTCGTGATGCATGACCCCGAAAAAAATCATGTGGTACCAAATTTCATTAAAATCTGTTGATCCGTTCTCAAGATATCGTCATTTTTATTCGATTTTTGAGAAAAGTTAAAAAAATAAAACGATTCGAATAACTTAGGCATATGATATGAACTGTAAATAGTAGCAATGAGTTGAATAGCCAGCATTCAGGAAATCACGTAGCCACGCGCACACGCCGAGGTATCATGTGCGACCTGACCCTAGGCAAAGGCGCCCGGTTCGCCTTTACCAAATCCAATCAAGTGCGGATTGGAATGCGGCGTGGCTAAGAGTGCAATGGAAAGACAGAGAGAGAGATGAGATGATACGGTCTAAAGAAAGACGGTCTATGAAAGTCTCATCCTATTTCTCATAACCTGACCGTTTCTTAGCTTCACGCCGATGGACCGCATCATCATCATCATCATCATTTGCTATCCTAGGGTTCTATACGTATACAAGTTCATTCCGCGTAACGAAAATTAAGACCATCTATAATCCTTCATTTTTCCTTCACAATTAAAAAAAAACAAAAAAAGCCAGAAAGCTTGAAAGATTGAAAGATTGAAATTTATAGTCTTCGATAAAATGGAATGATAGAAACGCGCAGAGGGATGTAGTTATAATAACGTTTGCGTAGGGTGGGGAAGAGACAATAAAATAAGAAAAGGAATAAAAAAAACGACGATTGTTAAGCAGTATTTGAGTTTAGGCATTTAACCAATCAATCACACGGGTCGTGGTTTAGCCTCCGATGTCACGATCGGTGGGTCATTAATCTCGATAATTGAATCGATATCATTGCTGGTATCGATAATATCCGTACCGTAACCGCGATACAAGTTTATATACCTGTATATATATATCGTATACCTAATTATCTGCAAAGGTAATAAATCATCATCTCTTCTCATGAGCCCATGAGCCGCGAGTATGAGACACGGATAAAGACGGATAGCATCGAAATAAAAAATGTTATTGAAGAACACAACACACCTGATACCAACCCGAGCGCGAATAGGAAGTTTTACCCCCCATCGGGTATCGTTAATAACAAAAGCCGGAATAATCAATCGTTGAAAATCATCATCAAAATTGTTTCACTTATTCTATTTTTTTTCTATCTTCTTCTTCTTCTTCCATCACTGATTATCAATTTATTTATATTTATACAAACAAAGGATCATTAAAAGAAATTTTGTTTATTAATTTTTCTCTCAGCTTCGACGATCAATCAATATTCAATTTAACCAGTCGACTTTCGTTTGCGCAATGATGACATTGAAGAAAAGAACCTCGGGTACCTCGGGTACCTCGAGTAACTGCACTTGGATATATATATATATATATATAAAGACAAAAAAAAAAAAAAAAATGAAAGAAATATAGATGGAATAAATGATCGGTATCTTTTATAATAAAGAAACACAAAGCCGAGTTGTTGAACCTCGAGATTTCGAATGGCGTTTCAATCTTTACCTTTCAATCGGCAATTGTCTATATTTTTAAAAGAGGGAGAACCTCTCACACTCTCCGCTTCTATCCTAATAATAGGGTTCTATCAAAAGTTCCGTTTCTCCTCGGACACAATGTCGACAAGTAGACACATACACGTACAATTGAAGGATTCACAATTTATCCCATCATCATCATCATCATCATCACGCCGACGATGGTCACTCATTTTCTCACCGTCAATCACAAATTTATTAAATGCATCGAAGACTGTGTGAATCAAATCAAATTCTCTAAATTTATTGTAAACGATCTTATACGTAATTAAATTGGTCCGACGATCAACGATCTGGATAAGCCGTTGAGTGAAGATTCGATAGATCGTTTCCTAACAAGAAAATTGTTGAAAGGATTTCCCATAAAAATGTGCAGTTGAGATAATATTTTACTCGCCATATACTGCAGTATAAGAAGAGTGTAATAAATATAATATGCAAATAGCGTCGTACCAGCGTCGCTTCGTTTCACCGGACCGGAAAAAAATAGTGAGAGACGAGGTTTCGATCGGTACCGACTGATTATATTTATTTATCTCCTCTGCACCTTTGAAAATTCGACATTTATGGATCGCCAATGCCAATTACACGTGATTCAAGTACGAATTGAATATGGATACGGGCTAAAAACCGGTGCCGGTCAGGGATAAAGTGGGAAAAAGGAGCCACGGTATCTCTAATTGCATTCCGAATGCGATAATTATCGCTTCACACTAACTTTGATCGTTTTTAAAAAGAGACTCTTTTTCTTTTTTTTGTTCTTCGGAAGAGCTTCGAGGCCCCGATTATTCAAAAGGACCACCGAGCGAGATAAGAGGTATACATATATTCAACTCTAGTGCCATATAGTCTCATTAGCCGTGCTTAGAATCGAGATAATTAACGGTATAGGATAAATAGTAACCAGTATCATACATATATATATACACTGGTTCAACTTTTAGACTTTATCCCATGTTGTTCATTCAACGTATTCATACATCCTTATTCAGGCTGTATCTTCTCTCATTTCTTTTTTCAATCCACTCTTCTTTCGTTAGGAATAATTCTCGGTAAATTTAATCCCTACGATAATCTAGTATCATAAAAAATAAAAATATGTGAATAAAAATGGACAAAATAATATATATATATATATATATAGTAAAAAGTAGAAATTGTGTTCGTACTCTCATTAGGTCACGTGACTCCGCACGAACGTGTATTTTTTTAATACGGTTACGTCACTCAAGTCAAACTTAAGCTACTTTTTCTCGCTTTATACTATATCGAAACCCGTGGATTAAAAAAGAGTATTTGATTCCACCCCTCAGGCTCTCAGCCGTCTTCTATCATCTCGTTCCTCATTAGTGTGACGTGGGATCGATTTCCAATACCCAGAATAATTTCTACATCACAGTAGGTAATATACGTAAAAAGAATGTTTTTTTTTTAATTTTTTAATTTTTTTCAAACACCAAAAGTGAAACTCTACTGAATTTAATGAAGCTCATTTATGTCCTTTTCAATTGATTTCGATATTTTCGTTGATGCAACAATACAATGACGATGATGAGAAGAAAATGTAGCCGTCAGCTGTATAATAGACATCTTAATAGATCAATTATCTACCATATTCATACAAAATTTCGTCATTCTAATATTTCATATCAAATTTATGAATCAGAGGTTAATTTCGAAGTATATCTCAGGCTACCCTGAAGTCGAGTGAAAGCATACCTCGAACTATACGAGTTAGAAATACGTTGCCGATCGTTTTTAGTTTAATTTTTTTTTTTAATTCATTTATTCATTTTTTTTTCTTCTTCTTCTCTTTCAAGAAGGCTCGTGGGTATTATATCTACGAGATAGCCGTGGAACGTAGACGAGGTTCGGGGGGCTGGTCGTGATGTCCCGAGGCTACCGCACGGATCTGGACGCGGTCGAGCGCCCACCGATGCAACGCGCAACTTACCCGAGAGAACCCAGAACCCACTGACCAAAGAATGCCTCATTCCGGGTACCAAAGGGATTCAAAAATCGTTTCAATAAATCTTCCGGTCCAAACTATGACCGAGGAATATTGTTCAAAAGCACTTTTACACTCGATTATATTCGAAATAGTGTCTTTTTCGCGCCACACCGTGACGTCACTATCAGGTACAACGAGCGCGCCGTCTGGCGTCGACTGTGGGAAGTGAATTTCTCAGATACAATTGTTCACGGTTCTCTGACCAGGGTGATAATAGAGATTAACGAAATATAGACTCTGTAGATATAACGGTACGTGTTTAGAAAGTTTAGGATTAATAATACTGCCGAATAGATCGTTGTAAATCAGCATACAAGAGACTTTATTGTTCGCGATGAATCATGCGTGAAATAAAAAAAAAAAAAAAAAAAGAAAGAAAATTTGAATATAGTATCTTCAAAATTGACGATCAATCATGTAAAACAGAGCAAAATCAAATTATACTCTATTTCCTACTAATCAATTTCACGAAAATTTTTGTTTCTATATATTATAGCTGTATTTTTTTTTGTTTTGTTTTAGCCAGGGTGACGTCGGAGAAAGGTTCTCCGCGTCTCGTTGGTCCTTTTAACGAGGCTCCCAACCAAGAGTGGAGCCGATACCATCGAGTCCCTTATGCACCCATTGTTAGCCCTTCGGTATCGGTTAGTCGAGTTCAACGGCTAACCGGCAAACGGTCCGTGGCGAAGTCATGGGCGCAGTATTTTATAATTAAACAGAGTCTCATCCCCATCCCCATACCAGGTAGGGCGGAGAGGAATATGGAAGAGAAGAGCGAGCGCCTACATCTTCGAGGAAAGGGAAGCGTGTCTCGCGTGGCGGATAGCCCACCGTGATCAGAATTACAGAGATTCAGCTTGTTTAATTACTGGTATTACGCTCGGCTCTCAAGACCCGAGAAGAATACCGGTTCGTATATGTATATATCGGACAATACGTGAATCGGGGTTTACCTTAATCATTAATTGGCGGTTTTTTAAATACTCCCAAAAAACATCGACCACAATTATAGAATCTTATCTCCTCCTCGTGATAATTGAGGTTCGTGTTCGTCAACGAAACAGCGAGATTATCCCCTTTTTACTCGATCACCGAGATCCTGACACAAGAAGACGAATAAATAAAAGGGGCAAGTGAAAAAAAAAATTAGGCGAAAGAGGGAGCGGTAATAAATAAGGGAGACTATCTCTGGGTACCACGTAGCGCATCCTTTAGCAATTAAAGACGAACAAGAAGCTGAGATGAGGGGGTAGGTGTATAAGCCGCTGCTAACTACTAAATGTACCTTCACACACGCACGACGAAGCGATGAGGACGAGGACGAGGACGAGAAGAGTTCGTTAAGCGAAAATCAACACGAGAGGGACTCTAAAAGCGCGGTGAAACTTTATAGTGATTGTTTCTTAACCGGGCTTTTGAGGGTGCCGCAACCTTCTCGCCGATCCAACGAGGACGACGACACTACGAAACCCTCATATCAACGAGAACCTACATATTTTCTAATGTGGACGCTTTAAGAATTGGTGGAATTTCACAATCTTAGCTAATTTTCAACTTTCGTCACGATTTCAACAGATTTTAACGCTTCTAATTAATTTTACGTTTATTTCCAGCGTTTCTGTGACTGTGGCTAATTTCGATTGATTTATCATCATCTAATGTATATAATCACGTTGTGAGAACGTGAATTAGATTCGGGATCGATATCCTACATAAAGCAATTCAACCGTTCGCTATTAGCCTCGCTCATAGTCGGCATTGAATTTTATACTACATTATCTGAAATTTGCACTTGCAAAACTATACATTTCCCACAATATAAACACAGAGAATAATAATGCGGTTGTGATCGCGTGAGTTTGGCCCCGAGGATCTCATAAGTTTATCTACGGTTGTCAGTGATCAGATGCATCGGGTATCCCTCAAGTTAAAAAGATACACCGCGAAGATGAAACGAACCGAACAAGATAAATATCATCATCCTCCTCTCTCGCAATTTGCGGTTCATATATACCGTATGTATACATTTCTGAAAAGGAAGACCCTTGTGTACGTAGACAATCGTACACTGTACTCTTAGCGAGACGATACACTAGAGTCATTGTATCCTTAGTCAGTCCTCATACATTTTCTCGCGAAAATCTTGTCTTTCAAAAAAATTCTCCTTTATCTTCACTTCCATACCAGATGAAGAGAGAGAAAGAGAGAAAAATGTAGCCGAGCAATACCCGTATTAGGAAACAGATGGAACCTATACGTTTTCTTCCTTGATGAATTCTAGGAACACTTTAACAGCGCGTCAACACCGTCAAGCTTCTCGTCTTGAACGTTGCCGCAGTGGCACGCTCTGTCCCATCACTCGTTCGATACACGCTACGAAGGTAAGAATGAAAGGAGTAAGAAGAGAAGGCAGAAGGCAGAAGGCAGAAGGTAGAGGATATAACAAACAACAAAAGACAAGAAGGAATTAGCACAAGTCACCGAGGACTAACCAGACGACGCGACTCCGACTACGATTCAACCTTCTTCTGATTCCTCCGAAGTCTCCGCGGCTCTTCGGCATCCCAGCGAAATAGTTATCCGTGAGATAATGCAGCGAATGCTACAGAGACGCGACTCTCTCTCTTTCTCTCGTTCGAAGACGCTCATGTTTATGTAGCAGCTGTTCGAAGTCGCCGTGAGTCATTTGGCATCGGTAGAGGCAGGCAGGGACAGTGGTGGCGGGTTTCGCGAATGCCCAGTTTAGGGTTTAGACCCAGGAGAGTAGACCCCCTTCGGCATTTTCAAACTGGTTTCTCGAACCGAACCGACTTTAGGTGGTTTGGTTCTTGCTCCCGGGGTCTAATATTCCGTTGCCGTACCGGTTGCCATCCGGTCTAATGAGTCGACGTGAAGAAAGGACCTTGACGATGCAGACAGGTGAGCAAACAGTTGTAGCCGATATCACGTATGTCATTTATTATACCCACGATTCTATCGTGGATCGAGTATCTCGCATATTTCGCATACTGACCAACCAATAAAGAATTACCGTATACGGTATAACCGACAAAGACTGGTTCGAAGAGATGAGATATCGAAACGAGACTCCGTTACTTACAGAAAACCATGTGAGAAACACTTTCGCTCGAGTAGATATAGAATTCATGAATAAACGATGATGATGATGATGATGGTGGTGAAGAAAAACGAGAGGATCTTGGATTCAACGGAGCAGAACGACAGGCCCGAGATCAATTGGCAAATAAACTGTTTCGCCGCAAATCTTACCAAAATTGATTTGTAACAATACCACGAAACAAATGAGTTTCTCGCTCATGATTTCAAACACGATCATCATCGTAAAACGGAAATCTTGAATGAAACCGAATCTCAATCTCGACCTCATATTTTTAGATTTTAATGAATCGATGATGAATTCGTGTACATTATGAGATAATGATCGGAGTATTACCACTGTGGAATCCATTATATCCACGATCTGAATGACATTTTTAATCTCGTCATTGATTTTTACGTTTTCTTTATACCAAAATGATAAACCATTGGCTTTTATATATTCAATGTAGATTCATTCCGCGTTACCATATCGGAACGAAACGGAGTAAAACCGGGTATGCATGTACCTTACCTTGCCTACCTTATACCTACACCGGTGGTTGGGGGGGGTCAGTTGTTACGATATATATACAGAACGTTTCGAATATATATATTCTCATACAGCGTCCTAACTACCCGGTATACCGTGGAATAATTGGCCGTATTTACCGGATCCCATGCTCTATGGGAATCGCGTATAGGTACACCATTAACGTCCAAGTAGATCATTTCAATTGTTTCCGCTTCCAGTTTCAAAGTTGGGAAAAACAGCTATTCCGCTTAAACTGACTCTATAAAAAAACTTTATCCCCGCGGTATTAAGTATAAACTATAAAGAGTTGAAAAAGAAACCTTCCTCGACTTTTGCTTCACCACTTTTCCACCATGACAGTCTTTAAAAAGTGAATTTTTAATGCCTGTGCCGTAAAACGGGAAGAAAAAGAGAAACATTTTCCAACGCGTAAAAATAGAGCATCCTGAAACTCTAGCAAGAGGAGTATGCAGTGTACGTTGGTAGTTAGTCAAGAGACAACCGCAACATCGTGTAAGGTATTTGCATTTTAAATACATACAACATCGGGGTGCTACCTGGACCGGGATGAGGAGGGGGAAGAGAGGGAGAAATCGATCGGGAATAAAGAAAATAAAAGATGCCTAACGAACTACCAGCTGCACTCTCGAGATACACCAGGGTGGTGCTAAAGAGTACCTACTACCTACTGCAAACTCATTTCCCCCCCTTCCCCCCAGGTAGTGTTTGCTTCTACACATTGCCCTGACCCTAGAATTATCTGAACAATCTATCCCTAAACCCTTATTTCATTGTTCTGATTAGATTCACGGATTGATCAGAGAGTAACGATTCACCGAAGACTATTTTTAAGGATGTTGAATGAGAACTCAAAGTTATCCAAAAGTCGTCTTGACTCTCAAAGAGTTCTGTGGTATCTGGTTTGATTGCATGGAGCGAAAATGAGATAAGAGACGTGTCAAAAAAATATCGAAGACGTGTGGGAGCTAATTTACTCTTTCCAATTAGCCAGGTGTAAATTGTTGTTACAGATATGATCGCCGCGTACCTTGGAATGAGAATGAGAATAATAAATTGTCGTATAGAATAGCTGACACTCGAGTAGATAACAATTTGTCGAATCATCGAACTATTGACCCGTGACTAGAACCCGATACATCTAAAATCCGTTCCGTGACGATAATTACAGTTCGAAAGTTCAAGTTCAATATCACAAGATCCGCTTCGAGACAGTCTACAAGACTGATATCAAATTAATCACAAATATTAGATTCTTTCATCCGAGGTGTTTGCTGTAATTAATAACATAACATAACATAACATCGCGTGTTTCTTCGTCCAAAGTTTACCCTCCGTATAATTGAAGAATTAATTTTTACAGTGTAAACTCGCATCTCGGTGTATATAGAGCGTTAAATATTAATTATTTTCAAAGATTTTTCCCGTACCTACGTTGATTGAATCGATAATCAACGAAACATACACCGCGGTATCACGCACGTAATTAATGAGAGATTTTCCCATCATAGATTTTTAAGGGTCCCCGATGGAGGCACGCGACCGGATCTTTTTTTTCAAAATTCTTCTCTTCTCGGTGTCTCGAAAGTATATTGAAAATACTTTGTACCGTTATACAAGTTCAATATAATGGCGGTATGTACGCATGGGGAGGGGGATAAAGTCGAAGACAGACAGACACAATCCATTCGATAGATACTGACCGGAGATAACGATGCTTCAAGCCCGGTGGAACATTGATGAATAGACAAGAGAGTAAACAAACGTGTAGATACCGAATGGCGGTCTGCTACCGGCCACGACTCAAGATCTATACCGATAAGGTATGGGATGCGTACCCTGCATGTAACCTAGACACAGGAATTCGCAGGGATTCGGTCTTGATTTTCTATTTTTTTTTTATTAAGTATTTCTCTGTATTTAGGATTTTGGAAGAATTTTCGAAATCACTTTCAGAGACGTTCTAGTGGTTTTCAAAGATTTTTAAGATTTAATTAAGATTCTTTCACCAATATCCAGATATTGTCACAGATTGTTAATTGATTGATACTATATATACCTAAATTTTAATTTTTTCAGCGAATCCCAAAGATGCTCGTGCTCAATTTTTTTTTTATTCTGAATTTTCAGAGATTTTCAAAGATTTCCCAAGAATTTATTGATGTTCTTAATTCTTACGATTTTTTTTTTACATACGTAGAAACTGGACTTCATATAAGTTTAAATCATTAAAAATCGTTCGAAATCATCGGTATTCAGGCTTCCAAAGATTTCAATCGATTTCGACGTAACATTTTTCTCTAAACTCGTTCAATTTCTCTATTTTTTTTTTTAAATCCTCTACGTCCATATCTCTAAGTTTTTTCATTTCAATAAAGAGTTCGACAGTTTTACAATTGCTTTTTTTATGTTCTCTACCCGCACGCATCTCGGTCCAGAGTTCGCGTGTTTCGATATAAATAACGATCATCCTGCAGACAGGACAATGTGTCTGCAGGTCTTAGCTTGGCCGTCCTTGCAAATTAAATATGGGTGGTGGGTAGCATTAAAGTCACTGGCACTATACTATCTCCGATATAGCAAAAAAAAAAGGAGAAAAAAAATGAAATCCACGTTCCTTCGATTGAATAAAATGAGAATAAGAGTGTTTCTCATCTCCTGACACGCGATGGAGAGAACCGAGTGCGACTGTAAACGAATTATCGCGTCTTCGATCCCTGAATAAAACTTCACCAATCGCAAGTTCGTTCATTCATTCATACGTCAAACTGACCCCACGCACGTTATACGTTCGTGCAGTCGCGAGAATCGAGAGAATCTTCAAGGATGGTGGATATTTTTTATTCTGTTTTTTCTTCTTCTTTCTTTCAAATAGTGAATTATCATGCGGAGAGACGACGTGCTGAGCGACATAGACGTAATACAGCGTCTGAAACACCCCCCGGTGTTTCTCGACTGCGACCACATCTCGTTGTCAGACCCGGAGGTTTTTCAATTCTTTTCCTACTCGGAACAATTCGAATGCTTTGTTCTATCGTCGGTGATTTACCGACGTTCGATTATAGTCGCCAATTATATATATATATATAGCGTCTTTGAACCTCGGATAACCTAACGTGAAAAGAAAGAAAAATGTTTGATATTAAATAAAAGAAAATATGAAGAAGAGATAGAAATCTGTTCAACTTGTATATGATTTAAACTTCTCAAGTTTTCACGATAATCGTGGCGAGTTCTCAAGTCTTATCTGTTCTTACCGCATCTGCGCGGAGAGCGCTAAAACGAATGAGGTGGAGGAAAAGAAGAAGATTGTAATCTTGATTGAGGGTGAAGTACGGTCTGTTCGGATACTTTAATTCTCGGAAACTTCAATTTACCAAGGTCCACGACAGAGAATGAGACAGAGAGAGAGAGAGAGAGAGAGGTGAAAATCTCTCTACCAGACGCTACGGCGATAATTGGCTTCCAGGATCCAATCACGTGTCGGAAGTAACGTAACGGAGACTCCGAACCACGGTCCAGAAACCGGTAAACGAGAACTAAAATTCCGATCGATAACCAATCGCCGTCACATTCTGAGAATACAATCGAATCAACGATAAGACAATAAACGAAGTGACAGAAAATTCCTTTAAAAAAATGCAAATAACGTCAAGTTCTTCCTGCAGTTCACGAAAAGCATGAAATTCTTTGCATGTTAGGATAGTGCTAAGATACAAAAAATACTCGATGATATCATTGATTATTCAAATATTCATTACAAGAATGACTATTTCCGTTTTTCCAGGTTTTCCCGTGTAAATTATTACTAGTATATACTATATATACATCGGTTCCTATTATTTTCATACCACAAACGAAATAAGCTATATTATACACGTACATGAATACGAGAAGATGAAACCAAGAATAATAAAAAGAAGAAGAAGAAGAAGAAGAAGCGGAGGCTGTAAGCCATTGTGCGTTGGACACAATGCAAACGCGAGGCTTCACCGCGCGCCGCGCGGTATAAAAGCCAAGAGTAATCTACATCTTCAATAATATATCATGTGGTGCTGTTCCCGAGGAGGAGGAGGAGGAGGAGGTAGAGGACAGGGCTATGGCCGCCCCAGGACCCTGGACGGGTGTGTAACGCGAGTGGAGAGAGGGCTTGCCGCAAGAAGTTTCTTGCGCGACCGGCACCCGAGCTATTGAGATATCTTTGCGGGTTTAAAACGTAAAACAAAACAAAATAAAAGAAAACGCTAAACAAAAAAAAAAAGAAGAAAAATATTGTCTTTTCAATGCCAGGTTTCTCGCGGCGAGCCCCGACGAGGTGAACTGGGAGAAAATTATTATCACGATCCAAGCGAAGTGGACTGAACGAAATTATTATCGAAATCTGCTATTTTGCATTTCAATGTGCGGATGCATCGACTTCGCAAATTCAGAACTAGAATTTTACTGCAAAATTAGAGCTTTGATAGAAACGATTTTTGATCATGGATTGAAATGATTTCTAAAAAACGTTTTTTTTTTTAAATCTTTTTTTCAATTACGATATAAAAATAGTATATAAATTTCATAATCGCATTCACGCTCTACTTTCACGGCTCCTGAAAGCTACAAGCTTGAATGAAACCAGATTGAAAATTCTTTCTTTCAAAAAATAAAAATAAGTGATCACATAATTATTCTGACCTCCCAAACTGTAACGCGAAGGTTTTTAATGATATCACAGAGTAGATATAATCAGACGTGAAAATAAGATAAATCGGTAACACCCACAGTACCGTATATCAAACCATATCATCTCGAATGTTATACGAGGTCCATCCGAGGACTGACATTTGTCGATATTTTTCACCCCAGGTGTTCCCACATCTCGATAGTATGACATTATCGTAATGATTAAAAAGCTTCTTATAGATCAGATCGAGAGAGAGAGAGGCGGTAAGAGAAGAAGAAGAACTAGAACTCGATGTTCAATTCTAATTCATCCTCTACCCTATTTATAAATGTCTTCTGTTCTTCGCGAACGAACTAAACGTCTCCTAACCCGCATAATAACAATAATAACAATAATAATAATAATCTGTGAAGAAGCACACAGGGAATAAAGAACACCCCAACTACGGTATTCTCTTGCAAAGACCTGAGAGCCTACGGGCTAAACGGGCTAAGTAAGTCGATCCGCGGACCAGAGACGAGATAAGCCCCCCCCCCTCCCCCTTTGTACTCGGAGACAGGGTCCAGACCCTTGCAGCTTCAAGCTCTCATATTTCGCGGATCTTGCGATCATATTTTAAACCTCAACGTCTCCTCTGCCTGTAGGTATCAACTCGAAACGTTCTTCTCTACTCCCGAAGAACATTCTTTCGACTCAAGAATTCAAAGACTGTTAGAATACATTGAGAATTGTATCAGTAATTTTTGAAATTTCTTCGTTTTACTAAATTTTCATCATGATAAGTTGTTTTAATTTTTGGTTGTCATTGCACTTGGAAACTGGGCACCGCGGGTCGGCTCCCACACACACGATACAAGGGTTAAGCCGTAGCCGAGAGCCTGCATAAGAGAGCATCGAGAGAGTCTCGTGTAACACAATACGGTCTTTGTTTAGTCGGTGGTCCAGCGTTACGGTATGGCTGGTGGCTGCCGTTTTCTCCGCCTTTACCGAACCACACGGTGCTTATATACTCTCAACTCAGAGGATCGAGGAGAAGGAATAGAGAGGGTCTCTTATTCTACTCCTGTTAGAAAGCATATAATGACCAGAACTCGTCTTCTCTTTTGTCCGGGTCGTTTTTTTTTTTCATTCTCTATCTTCAATTTTTCGTTTCCTTTTTTATTTTTTTGCAAAAATTTATATTCACACATCGTCAGGTGAATTAGCGAATGAAAAAAATAGTTTTTATAAAAATAGAATTTATTTGGAGGGAAGATGAATGAATTCAATGGTTCGAGGGACTTCCCATGGAGATACAAATGGGAGCATTATAAACGTGAGATAAAAAAAAAAAAAACTACCGATTACTTTGAGTAACCGACGTCAATCGGCGGACCCGTAGGGTTAATTAGAATTCTTGACAGAATTTCAAATATAATTGGTTTTTTCAATTCATAATCGAGTTTTCAAATTCATTTTCGATTTCTGTCTATAATTTAGATCCATTTTTTTTTTTTTTTTTAATATTGACAAAGTTAAGAAAGAAGGAATTCCAAAATATTCTTTGAGATACCAAATTCTGAATCTTTGAATCATTTTATACGTGATTGAGGGATAGAATTTAATTAGAGGTGCTTAAAGAGTTTTTTATTTCAAATTTCGTCACCACGATATCACCAACGATTTATAAATCTAGGTAGTAGAAATATGTACCCACGCCTACGAATTATAGGAGTTAGATCAGAAAATATTATCCAATTAACGAAACATATTTAAACATCGCGGGAGTTTAAATCATCGTTATCCGAGTCTAATCTTCGATGCTTTGGGCTCGCAGGACATGCGTCACCCACGTGGTGCCTTAACTCACCTAAATTGCATCATTTAACTCGAGACAAACTGTTATGAATCGAAATTAGGGAAATTTACGTTAAAAAAATGGAAGAACGAATTCTTGAAATCACAGATTCTTATAAAATGAAAGAATTTTTTTTTTAAATCGAAGCCCAATTAATACTTCGAGATCAATAAATTTTCTGAATTAAAAATTCTATCTCCTCAAAATTCAAATCAAAGAATTCTTGGTTCATTTCAAATGACGAAAGAAATGGAAAAAATGAACAATATCCCTCAAAAAAGTTACGAACTTTGATTCTAGGAATCAGGAAATAGAACAAGATGCAGAATCTATCAGGTCAAAATCGATATTTACGATACTATATCATCCTTCGCGGAGAGCAAAAGTGATAAACCGCGAGAAAGATAAAGATATAGAGATCGATTATCTCGATATCTCTTGTCTCTCGTCTCTAGTATTCCGGAGCACGCTCCGAGTCTCCGTTCCCTCTCTCGTCGCTAGAAACCCTGGTGTCAAACAATTAAAGTTGACTTACGTTGGTCAGCAAATAAGTAACGAGTCGTTGGTTCGGGTCGGGTCTCTTGCAAACGAGAGGAGGGTTTCCCTCTATCAGATCCTGGGGCTTGTCATCTCGGAAGAATTTACCGACCGACGCGAACGTGAACGTGAACAGTCTCAGGACTCTGACTCGGAGTGCGAGTGGCAAAACGTCCAGTGCGGAGTGTCTGAGGTATAGCCGGACCGCAGAGACTCACGCATCAACTGATCTACTCTTAGTTTGAAAAATCCCACCCCAACAGCGTCGATAAATAAATAAATTTATTAAAAAATTCGAAGAAAGAAGAGGAGGAGAAAAGAGAAAAAAATCGAACTCCATAAAACACTCGATCAGTCGACCGACTCGCGTCACGGTTCGAGTTCGAGATGACTGGCTAATGACTGGCCTAATTGCAACTTTCTCATAGCAACTATGTACTTGGAAGTGACGGTGAGATCGTGTGAGATCCAACGCCACAACGACTCGCTGACTGTGTTTCAAAATTACTTTTTCTTCAAACTCCTCTGAAAATCGCCATTTTTTTTTCTGTCTTCAAACTTCTCTGAAAATCGTCATTTTTTCCCCCCAGATCGTCGAGGACAAAAAATATTTGAAAAAAAAAAAAAAAAAATTACCAAAATTATTGATCTACTCACCAGGCATGCAGACGCATCTGAAGGTACCAGGATCGTCGAGACACGATCCGTCGTTTTGGCAAGGATGAGATTCGCACTCGTTGACGTTAGTTTCGCACCTAGGTCCGGTAAATCCTTGAGTACAGTTGCACGCAAATGATCCCGGCGTGTTGACACAATCGCCGTCATGTTCGCAAGGAGATCCTGCGAAGCAGAATAAATATTTATTTACTTTACCTTACTAAAAAAATTAAAATTGTTATAATTATTAAACTAAACGAATTCCACCAGTTGAAATAATGGCAGAGGTGCAATTACGGCGACGTTATACGTGCTTCAAGTATTTTCTTTCCTAGATATCTCTTACTCTTTAAAAGTATTAAACTGTCGCTTTACGTAGCACAGCGACGATTCCAGAATGATGAAGGTACGTTGACACAGGGACCGCGCGCATACCGCGAGCTTGTAAATCCGAGTGTCTGTTACCTTTTTCAACCACCCGCTTCCGTAATTGTTTAAAAATCCAGAAGATGCGGAATTACTGAGGTATTTTTGAAAAATCCGAGATATGTCTAAATATAAGAAACATAAGAATTTGCACTCTTGGTTTTCTTATAAAACCATGATGCAACTACATATATTTATGTGATTTTTATGAATGAATATATGAATGCTGTATATACGGAAAATGTAATTGCTCTTTGATATCGCGATATGAAAATCATTAAATTTTCATCATATCGAAGAAACTCAAACTTACTATTCAAAAATCTGTCATCTTATCGAATAAACTCAGACATTATGTTTTTTAGTTCAAATTTACACGAATAAAAAAACTTAACGATTGAAATACTTATGAAATATTTATCAATGCTCGAATGTAACATTTCTTTTTTTAATTTTCAACGATTAATTTGATTAATTAACTAATGAAATTCAGTGTAACAATTTATATATACATATATATATTTTTGTTGTGAAAAAATGGAAGAGCATAAATTTGATAATCGATAATTGATACAACCGCGTCAATCTGATAGACGATAATTAATTATGTAACAGTGTACTCGCCCCCTTTCACCTGATTGTTATCCAACAATGAATTACCGTGTCCCAAATGGATGAAAAATGGAATATCGTTTCGTAACAAGTGACAAGAGAAGATAGACAATGAAAAAAAAGAGGGAAAAAATCGAGAGAGCAACAGGATAGAAAAGAAAAAGGATTGAAAAGAATCGCTGAGAATCTCTTTTAATTAGACTACATTCACTTCATTTTTTAATCATGTATAATTTTGCAGTAGGTTCGTGAGAAAAAATGGTTATGTATACTGTTCATTTTTATTTCTATATGTACAGTAAAATTTTACACATTATTAAGAAACGAAGTCGGGATCTGAATCAATATAAAAATTCTAGTCTCATTTTATCTGTCTTCGTCATAGAATTACTCGAAGAATTTTCAAGTGTCAAAGAACCACGAAAACTCTAAAAAAAATAAGTATGCTTCGAAAAAATATCAAAAATGAAGAATTTTTTTCCTCTTTAATTTTTGAAATAATCAAGAAAAAAAAATTATTTCTTCAAAAAATTATACAATAATAATTAATATATCAATAAAATTTTTTGGTTGCTTTTAGTACTTTGCGACATGAATTTTTGTTCTTAAAATAATGACATCAGTAGAGACAGAAGATTATAAAATATCGTTTTTAAAATAATTACTTTTCGTCGCCGGAAATTGAATCACAGAGCATTACGCTATGCATGTGGTAGAAGAAGAACAAGAAGAAGAAGAAGAAGATGAAGAAGAAGAAGATGAATAACCCCGTTAAGTCGCAAGAAGATTGGAAACGAAGTACCTTATACATAGAAAGGATATGAAAGAGGGAGAATGTACGAAGCCTGCACGTGCTGTATAAGATGAAATAACGAATAAGTCGTCGTTGTGTAGATCCAGCAGCATCGTATAAGAAGCAGGAGCAAAATCCCGCCACACGAACCATAATTAAACGTTAAATTGTTATTTTAAGTTTAATAACAACTATAATAGCCGCTCACCGTTATTATCTAGATTGCATATTTTCTGGTAGATTAAGTTCCGCGCGGCTTCCTTTTCCATCATCGACTCACACACTCGATATACAAAAAAACGGGTTTATTCTCTCAATTTTATCGCTCGCATACATATATGTACACTCAGCTGGATCCACATCGGACGAGATAATCAAAATTGAGCTCAAAAATTAACTAAAGAAATTCGCAACACTCGCGAAATTCATTCAAATGCTCAAAAGAATAACAAAAACCGCAATAGAAAATCCCAAAAATAGTATTTTCTTGTTCATTTTTTTACTTCTTTACTTTAACAAATAGAACCAATTACAAAAAAAAAGGAAATTCTACTAATTAGGACAAAAATTGTTATCAAAAAGTGTTTTGGGTCACCGAACACGAATTTAGAGTCAGATTTGCATAATTCAAGTTTCCAAAAATTCTAATCAAATGATAACATTTTTAGAGCTTAAAAAATTGACGATAAAAAAAATAAAAAAATTCAGGAAGTTCAAAGCTTCCGCATTTGCGGCCTGAATTAGCTAGTTTTAATTCCGATCTGAACAAGTTAATTCGAAACTAAGGATTCCAACAGGATTCTCCGAGGAACCGCCGCGTAGGGTCTTAGAAGAGAAGAATTCGAGTTTAGGTAGATCTACCCCGAGGCACCCAGCGGCAGACCCATCCAGGTATACAGCCGGTAAAACCTATCGGTTTACTATTGTCACGATGTGTGGCGATGTTGCCAAATTTTTATCCTTTCCAACAATGAACATTTTAACGCAATGAATCAGAAGTGGATCGATGAAAAATCGTGTCCTCAAAAAGTATAAAGAGAAGAATGAAAATAAACGCGAGGATATATGAGAATGTATCGATAATTTCGATTGCCTCATCCAATTTTCTAAATCACGTATACCGATCATCGCGGACACGAAATAAGGCGAGACTAATAATATCGAGGAACCTGTTAGCAGTACCGCAAAAGATCTCGTTAAAACGTATATATATATATAATATTCTATCATTAGTGCCAACAACTTTTGTATCACCGTTTCTATATAAGGTAAAACGCATTACATGCCTCATAGATTACACGTTAATAACGTCACTCAGCTGTGACCAACAGAGACTCGAAGTGTCTTGACTTATATTTCTTTTTTTTTCTTTTCGCTCTCAATTGATCAAATTCATCTTCACCTGATCACAGTCACTGATAAATACCACGATTACACATAGAAAAAAGAAAACTGTAACAAGTAGGTATGAAATTTGGTGACCGCAAATCACCTCGAATTTTGTGTATCGATTATTGTTTCTTCTTTACGCAAAATAAGAATCTTATCATTCTATCTAAAAATAACGATTTTCAATATCTAATCGAAGTAGAAAAAAGACTGATACAATTTAAATATCAAATGGACACAAAATTTTCTACTTGATTTCAAGTAAGTAGACAGAAAATGTACGTCGATCTTAATTCTTGAATTTTTCAACGATATTATCTCTAAAATCTGTATAAATTAATATTGTATCAAGTCTTAAGTTTTTGCATAAAAAAAATTGATAACTTTGCATCAAGAAGTTGAGAATTTTCTAGAACACAAAATTCTGTACCAAAAGATTCACGAATCAAGTCTCAAATCAAACTCCACAGATCTTAATATCAGAGTATTTTCATCGTCGCGGCGTGATTAATTAACCTGAGTATTCGCAACCGCGGTTGTCGCCCATGTTCCAGGTACCAACATCGCATCAATTCCTAAGATGAATTCGAATATCGGATTGGTCGTTTTGATTTGCGTACGCATAAGTACATAGATCCACAGAGTGTCACGTCGTACGAGGCGAAGAAGCCTGTAATCAACGGTGCTTAAGACGGTCGCGCGGTTGTTTCCTATCGATCGTTTGAATCTCCGCGCGAAATATATATCGAAGAAAAGTACAGGTAAAGGTACTGGTATTACCAGTGGTTCTAATCACTTTTCAAAATCAAAAGTATCGCGTATATACGTATAATGGTTATCCCACTCATGCGACACACGCATATTATACCGAGGCTATAAATAAAACTTGATAATTTCACGTACACATAGAATGGAATATAATTAAAGCTTTTATAACTCGCGATACCACGACTGTCTCTGCAATCGTCGAGTCCCTCGGTAATTTTCATCCTCGCTAAACTCAAGAGGAGGAAACGCACCACCCGAGGGCTAAAATACATTTGAGCAAAAGAGTAATGCGCTAATAATTACACACACGACTCGAGAGTCCCTCGTGATGAATAGTTTGTAATAAAAATTATCACAAGGAACTCGAGATTTTACTGACACATTATTATTATTATTATTATTATTGTTCGTTGAGTGAAATAATTCAAATTATTTAATTAATTTCTCATTATTTCAGTTATTTCCTCGGTTATTTCTCAATATTTCCACGAGCTATAAACTAAAAAATAGAAATATTTTTGAGAATTGAGACAGAAGAGAATGGTGATTAACATGGCGTTATCCTACAGCGTAGAGTAGAGCCCGGTAGTCGAAGGGTTAATATTAATTAAGTAAGGTATAGAATGGTCGCAGCATGCGGTCCCACACCTCGCAGGCTCCTTATAACTCACGGGATAGATAATCTCCGATGTATTAGCCTCCGGTGTACATAATTCGATTCTGAGATAACCCCCGAAGATAATATCGAGACGGTTGTTTTATAAACGTGATATCGATTGATTTTCGTTACATTTTCATACTACCAGACACACGGAGAAAAAAATTGAGAAAAATCGCACGGATGTGTCATTAGACGCGATTATTCATTTGCAAAAAAAAAATTACAAGGGTAGAAGAATTCCGCCCGAAGGAGTGAAAAAGAAAAAAATGAATTATATCGTTCCACACGAGACACGTTATAATCGAGTTTTATTATCTCGAATGGACGTTTCGCATCTCGACTTGGCAGCATCACAAAACCCAGTTATTAAATTTAATATCACATTTGTCGCTACTATGACGATGAGACTGCGGTAAATTTCTCGAACTCGAAGTTGTTAATAACTGTACCGAAGAAATATCCACGTGACACGATAAAAATTTTGAACTTGTGAAAGAAAAGTAATTTCCCAATTTTTTCAGAATAATTTCGAGAAAAGACAAGAAGAAAAAAAAACTCTGTGGGAAGTCTTATTATCTACGAAAACTTTTCTTTTTTTCTTTACATAATTGAAACATATTTTGGAGTAGAAAAATATTTTATCCAAATTTCTGAATAGATTTTACTATACAAGTCTTAAAAATGATGAATAATGTCGAAGATTTTTCTACTCTGTTTCTTCCAGTGGGAAAATGATTTTCGCATGATGGGATCAAATTCTTTGAGATTGGATAAAGTTTGATAGAATTCTGTCCAATTTTATGTCAATTTTGTTTTAAATTTAATTTTTCTAAAAAAGTACATTTTAGTTTTTCATTCTCTAAGATTCATTCTTGCGATAATTTAACGCCCGAGTCTTCTTCTATTCTATTTCTCTACGAATTTTAATCTACGAGTACACAGTGAACAGTTGCTCCATCAACTTTTTTTGTATTCTTTTTATTGACGTAATGTTTGAGAAATTGAATTCCATAGAACATATATATGGGGCATTCCACGTCAAACCGACCCCCCATGAGCGTGAC